>JAWQFJ010021440.1:0-13317 GCA_034096865.1 Theodoxus fluviatilis
GCAGTAAATGGTAAATCCGAGACTTTTGCCTTCACGTTCAGGTACGCAAAAACCTTCTGTGGGTGAACATTTCTATGTAGAGCTGTTTTTCGCGAAATCCAACCAGGCTCAGTTGTGAAGTATATTGCAAGAAATCTAGGCGCCGTGTGAATGTTGGACCCGTTCCTAAATGAGACGATCTTTAACTCGGGTGTGTGTAGTGTCCGCGTAGGTAGCAAAAGACACGTCGTTCGTGGCATTACATTTTCTAGTGCAGTCTGGCAAACCCTCAAATAGGTTTTGGAGAATTGGAAAGAATATGGGTAAATTGATTTAAGCAAGATACTCACCGGATCCCGTGGAGGACAAAACATGTCTGACAGCAATTTTGCATAATTTCTCTCCGTTTAGGGAATGCCCGTTCTTCATCAGCGTGCCTCATTAGCCAGAGCTTGACGTCGTGGTCATATTTTTTATTCGGTTCATTTGCAAATTGTCTAACCCTGGTGACGTCGCAATCCTTTTCGGAATGCCCATCCTTTGTCCTGGGACGAGGCGAGCACGAGGGCGAGAGGCCATCCATCGCGGGGGCCTCATCATGCATGGGTGTTGCCGCTCCCTCCACTTCTCCTCGGCGTCCTGGGAAACACGCTCGTCTGACACACTGCTGACGCTGACGTATTAACACTCTCTCGTGAATTTATTCAACAATTCACCCGTTTCGTCAGACCTCGTGTCGTGATAGAGGGAAATCGGCTCCTAATGGCCGCATCCTCTATCACGGAGAACAAAGGAGCTGCATGTTTTAAGGCTGGAGTGCGCCTCACGAAGGGTTTACACCTCGTCCAAGGTTTTTACGTTGACGTTAACGTTGCCACTGAAGTGATAACCACAACTTAGACGGATTTAGCGGGCAAAGTACACGGTATTTCTTTGCTCATCACACAACCGGTGACAAGGGAGACAAATGATCCCGAGATAAAGAGGCACGATGTATGGACGTTTTCGAGTGACAGAGGGAAGAACTGAGTGACGGACTGACTCTGCCCGTCGGTACGGTGCACCGACTTCAACTTGGAAAGGAAAGAAACTTTTCCCTTGAAAAGAAAAACTTGACACGACGCGAAAATCTGCTGACGCACGAGAACTACTGTTCAGATTTATATACCGTACACCGCAACAACGAGAAGTCGGAAGTGCAAGAAAATTACACTGAAGCTGAATGACAGAGAGATGGAAAAGGAGACAGAGACAACCCTGCCTGCTATGGCACAGCATCTTCATGAAGATGTGAAAATGAAGACAATCAACTACGAGAAAAATCACATTAAAAACTCCATATACTTATTGACGAAGCATCCAGTTGAACAAGAAACAACTGTGTGAGTAAAGTAAGTATCACGCTAATGATGGAGATGGCGAAGAGACAAGCGTCTCAGTTTCAAAAATAGCTCTTAATTGTTTGAAGAAGATGCATCAAATGAGCTGCATTTTGAACATACAGTGGAAGCTTCATCAATATTTAGGATCTATCGGAAGAGTGGCATAGGGTCTAAAAGCTGGAAAAGGCTGGTAAGTGTCGGCTGTTTGTGGGTATGCATGGGCAGACGGAGCGAGACAGAACCCTGTACAACAGCCCCAGTCAGGGGAATGTGCCAAGAACAGTGTCCAGAAAGCATGCCCTCCTATCTGTTCCACTGCCCGTATACAGTCCGTTCAGGCACAAATCTGCCTCTATCGTCAGGGGCTCTGTTTTGATCTTTAGAAACCCATCTATATGTACTTCCTCCATCGTTCACCACTGCTCTTTTTCTTCTCTCTTCAAGGCAAAGAGTCACTTAGCATAATCTTTGAGTGTTCATGTGAACGTCGTGTTATGCTTCCTTCTGTGGCAGTGGCATCCCACAAGGATAGGGACGAGTACACGAGCCGAAGACACGAAAAACCCATCGATACAGAGCAAAGATCATGGGTAGGTATTTCTTGTGAACATATCAACTGACTACCCCAGACTGCCTTGCTAAGGTGGCCGTAAGCAAGTCCCTACACGAAATGGAATGAGTGGAATATGCACAGGCATCCGAGCAGGTGAAGCCAGGGGCCGTAACGCATGCAGCCCGTGCTGAAGTGCAAGTGGGAAAGTTATCTTTTTAAAGCCCTACACGGCAGGGCTTTGTAACTTGAACGACATTACGTATATCAGAATGTGTAGAGATAGAGGCTGAACTCATATTAGGATTCCTGACCCTGGCAGACGGGAATTCACCGACACGCACAAGGTTTGTCCTCGTGTCTTTTCAAATCAGGTAGACCGTCCCTAATCAGCTGTATTACTGTCATGTCCACACTGCGTCCAGTTCCCTGTGAGCACGGACTGCACGCGCCTACCTGACAGCATCAGAGCCTGCACCACCACTGTTCGTCCTCCTCAAGTGTTTCTTGCTCTTCTTACAGGCGATCTAGCGGGGCCCTGGGAGTTAAATCAAGGTTGAAATGTTATGATCTTCGAGATCCCATTAGAGGTCCGAAGCCGAGACAGAACCTTTCCATAATGTCTTCTTCTTCTTCTGCTGCTGCTGCTGCTGCTGCTGCTTCTTCTTCCTCTTCTAACCAAAGCTTGATATTTTCCTGTCAGAAGTTACGAGTCCACTCTTAGACCAACCGTTTTCCACAGAGCTCAAGTTACTTCTGTACCTTGGCACCTTGCACAACAAAGTGCGAGAAATGAGTATTGACCGGAAATCTACAGCCTAGCTCGGAGTTGCGAATGAGCCCTGTAAGATCAGTTTGATTAATAGAATGTCATTCCGTTGTTTTGCTAGTGCTGCACTAATGACACAAGATACACTTGAAATAACACGTATGTCCCTATTTCCTTTGTTTTGGGGGAAATATTTGTGGAAATTCATCGGGGAATATTTGAAAACTTGACGGTTTCGTACAGTTGAGAGACCTTTGGTTATGCTTACTGTACCCCGCTGCTGGTAGTGTCGTCGTGCACTCTAAGCAGATACAAGTGGAGTGACACTGTCCCACGACAATATCAACAGGCCACACCAACATCTGCATCACTCACCATCCAGCGGAATGTTCGAAGGACAAGATGCCTTTCCAATGTGTACCATTGTCTGGATTGTCTCTGCTGTGTGTCACTGTTTCCAAGAATTGTAGAACTATTTCCTGCCCTTCTGTCATTCAAAATGTAAATTTCACATTTGCTTCGAAATTATGTATGCCATGTCTCAATTCATGTAAAAGTTCGTTTCCTGTTGATCGTGTCTGCCACATGCCCTGTTTAATGCATCCAGGGTTCGTATGGCCTCGGGCTCTTTTCACCAGTCACAATGTGACAGCAGAACAGAGTATTTGCATCAGGTCATAAGTGCATGAAGTCACAGTGGATCCAAAGGGATTTGAGACCCGAAGTCGACAAACGAACTCAGTGCATTCATTCGAGCCCTAACTTAGAATAGGACGGACATTCCAACTTCAACCTCTTTCACTTTGTACATTATTTAAAACTAAAAGCATTTCCAAGTGACTTTTGTTGCATTTGACAAAGTACACGTGGCTCCATCTAGTAATGCTAATGCTGCTTTTCACAGATAGCACTCAACTGGGTCTACAGAATGTACTGGAATGTTCCATTTGCTAGATCAGTTTAGCAGGAGGGGGGTTACCACTGAGAAGTCGGGCCGTTCTTACAATGTGCATCAGTCTTTCAATATCAACTTTGGCGTCGTTTCTGTGGGATGCGAAGTATTTCTAGAAATAGCATCCGATGTCATCAGATGCAGTGCTACATTGTTCCTTCATGGACACTTTGCGACTTCACATCAACATTTCTTCATCCACTTTTGCTTTTCAAATAAGTTGCCTTTCGAATCGGGCAAGCTTAAAATTAGAAGCCAGAAGTAAAACATTAGGATGTTTTATTCAACGAATCAAATTTGCATGAACCTGAAATGTTGCAATGTCGCCATGTCAACATTTCTTGTTTCCAGGATCTTTCACTCGCTGGAAAATACTTCAAGGCATTTCAAGTGAGTCAACTTTCGTCGTGGACATCAGGCTGTTGACGTCTGACAAAATCGTGCAAGCAGTTTTTACGAGCGAAAAAGTGAAGCCGGTATAGATCTAAAGCCACTTTTGCATACATTCTTCAAGCATCAGCATTTACGACTGCTGCGCATGCTAGTAGACCGGAAGAGCCGCCACCGAGCGAGATGGCTCTGAGCAGCAGAATCTCACTACGTAGTCTTTTCGTCGTTGTCTGCCTCTTCAAGAAAACGCTGAAGTGACATCCCCCTTTGACACGGATGAACTTTCAATGTGAAAGTATTCATCATGGAAGCCCATTTTCATCTGCTCTGAATGCATTACCCTCGCAACGAGACAAACGCGGCCAACGCCTGGCCTGGACACGGAGTGAAATCAGTGTCTCGGAAGGGGAGACCGCTGCCTGCCAGGAACACTCGGCCCGAGGCGCCGTGTCAGGGTGTCAGCGCCAGTCATGGACCTCTGCGGGCCAACTGGGGGACAGAAGCCTCTGGGGAGACAGCGACCTGACAGACGGGAGGGCTCCCGTTTCTCTCTACGCGAGAGGTTCCTGGTCCGCGCTCCCACCAAGGCTCCGCAAGGATACGTGAGCCGGACGGACAGCTGTTAACGCCGGTTTTAGTACTACTGTCAGTTCTGAAAGGACGAGCAGATGGACAGCAAGCTATTGCTGGCTCAAGAAGCTGGAACACAATGAAGGTCCGTCTCGAAACATCCCCTGGGCCGGTGGCAGAAAAGAAGAAACACTGGAACAATAATCCATGTGTTAAATCTTTTTTTGGTTTCATTTTTTAAAATGAGACATACCTTACACATTCGCCTACGAGTGAGAAATGTGAATTTCTTGTTATTAAGCCAAAAATGCCTCACCAGAGAGAAAGGTCAGACGCATCAGCGAGATCACTACGAAGGCAGTTGAGTCCAAGCGATTGAGCCATGGAAGTTCCTGGCGTCCACTATGGACTGGACTGCGATGACAAAGGGCGAGTCATCAAGGACAACAGTTAACTCGCACTGACTGGCAAGGTGGAGAGACGAGCCGATTCCGTTCGGTATCAAGCGATGCCTGGACATCATTTCAGAGATAGTCGACGGATCCTTTCTGTCAGAAATCAGCGTTGAAGATGCTGACGATGTTGTACCAAAGACTGCAAACCATAGTCATGAACCTTACTCACGTAATTAATTAGTTACCTAATTAAAGACGACAAAGTCAACCATAACTTGATTTGCGACGACATATCTCTCTCAAACAACCAGAAACGTACCTTATATGCCTGGGATGACGCTGATGAACCATTTCTGGGTTGACCAACTCTGGACACTTCAAATACTGAACTGGCATTGACTGTCGTCTCCAGTGAAGATCATTGTTACGATGATGGCAAAATGACAGCGAAGGAATAAATCACCACATCGATTTCTGTTTGCAGTCTCTGGTCTAAATTTAATGGCGTATTCAGAGTAGTCTAGTTGTTTGCACGTGGAGGCTTGAAACTGACTTACAAAATAGTCAACCGTGAAATTCACATTGTTGGACGGAAAACTGACCTCTGATTTATTGCAGAACCAAGCTGTACACAAATGTGTATGCTACGTGTAGTTGGTAGGATTCTGTCCACATCGTCAGGGTTGTCTTGATAACGTTATGAAGCTCCAGTGTTTTTCGAAAGCCTCTTCAGCCAGTTGAGGCCTGACTTAGCTACGCTACCGAAGAAAGCCTGAAAACAAGTATCCAGACATTTCCAGCTGATAAAGGGGGTGATGCGGATCCGAGTACATGTTGACTAGCGCTGATGCACAGGCATACAACATCGGTTTCGCGACACCTTTTTCTATTGCTTTCTTGGCGTCTGTCTCCTTCTTCAAAAAAGGCAATATCCTATACAGATAGGCCTTTTAGTGAAAGCAAAAATGACCTTGCCTCTCGGGAGTTCAAATTTTCCTCATGCGAAGCACACATAAGATGAAAAAGAGAAACAGGACGGCAGATAGTCTAATAAGTCTTAGCAACATGGCAGGTCAGGAAGATCGACAACCTAGTCAGATCTCAGAGCTCCTTTGAAGCACGAGAAGAACAAACCACATCAGTAGCAACTTTCTCGGGTTATCTCCTCACAACATGGGGATAGAAGATATCTGCGCATCAAAAAGTTTAAAGAAGACGTTCGGCGAAACATCACCCAATTTTTTTACACACCTGATGACCTGAAGCAAGCCCGCTTTTGCCCTCTCAACCCGGTCTAGTTGTAAAGTTTTATATGACAATCGTGTTGAGAATTTCGCTCCTAGATATTTGTATTCATTCACGACCTCCAACCTCTTCTCATCTAATACCCATTTTCCATGTTCGGCAAGAAACCCACCATTTCGAAACACTAACACCTTTGTTTTATCAGAATTTACAACCAAACCAAGCTTGCTTGCTTCTTCCACTAGAACACTGAGCTGATTCTTCAGACATATGGGGGTGTCCGCGATAAGTACAATGTCGTCAGCGAACAAGAGTAAGTATACAGTTGCAAAATCGGGTATCAGCTGAACACCATGTTTGCCGTTTTGAATCACCATCTTAGCCACATACGTGATCAGTAGAGAAAAAATAATCGGACTGGTTTTGCAACCCTGTTTCAGGCCCCGTTTGCACTCAAACCGATCAGTACATTGTCCATTGCATCTTACACAATACCAAACTGAAGAATACATGCCCTGAATCATTTTCAGCATCCTACTTCTCATCCCATGCATTCTCAGTACCTCCCACAATGCTTCCCTGTCCACCGAATCAAAGACCTTCTTAAAATCGACGAAAGCCGTGTACAGCTTACGTCTCCTGGCTAGATATTTCTGTACAATACTGTGGAGAATGAACATATTATCAACGGTGGAATACCCTCTTCGGAAACCGGCCTGTTCTTCTACTATCAGATCATTCGCCTCCGCCCAGTAGTTAAACATATACCTCTGTAGTTATCTGGATTAGTTGGGTCGCCTTTCTTGTGTATAGGTACAATGATAGAGTTTGTCCATGCTTTGAGATACTGGCCCTTGGAGAATATCAAATTGAAAACTGTACATATCGTTGGTATAAAGGATTACGATGTACATTTCAGCTAGTATTTCGTCCTGACCCCCCACCTTACCCCCTTTAAGCTTTTTTTATAGCTGTAACAATTTCATCATCAGTGATATCGGCATTCAAAAACGACAATTCTTCCTCAGATGACACAGTAGCAAACTCAACAATCTCCGGAGGATGGACAGGACCCGCAAACTGAAAAACTTCCCGGAAGTGATTTAACCATGTGTTACAAGATATATGGCCGACAGAGGATCTCTTAGCACCCAAAAGTCTAATCTCATACCAAAACTTAGCAGAATCATTTATGTTCTTCAATATGCGCAATGTGACCATCTCTCTATGACACGACTTTTTTTCTTTGATCATTTGTTTATAGTACTTCCTGTACATGATATACTCGTGTTTAACCAATGGTGACATGTTGCGCGTGTACAATCTCAAAAGGGACCTCAACTTGGACTTTGCAGCTCTGCACTTATGATCAAACCATGGGTGACCAAATCTTTTTTCCCATACGTAGTATTTTTTCTCATACATTCAGCAGATTGTACAAAGCACCCCGTGATTCTGTCACACATATCATCGATATCATAATTCTCAAGAGGCTTGGGACCACCAAGTTCTAGCTCTCTACAATTCTGATTTAGTTGGTCGGCAAATCGCATAGTCATCTGTTCACTCCATATGAGTTTACTTGAGGCAATTTGGTATGTATCGTTATATTCATTTGTAGCAGCTTTGATACTTAGCTCTAGGCACAAGTGGGATGACAATACGTTCTCCTTAACGTACATTGACACACAGAAAGGCAAAAAATCATTTGAAACTAGAAAATAATCTATGACGCTGTTACCACATGGAGATATATAGGTAAAGTTACCGTTTATCACTCTCCACCGTACCATTCAATATGTGCAGGTCAAAACCAAAACACGTTGATAGAAGTGCATGACCAAAATCATTAGTAACATCATCTTTGGAATTCCGATGATCGTTAAGGACGTCTAGTCTCATGTCAGAGCAGAGACACTATATATATATATATATAAAATGGACTGCTGATTTGACCTCTCAGTGTATAGTCTAAATATAGTCGCAGTGCTGTCTGCCCAGCTCCGCCTTCCCACCGGCAACGATCATTTTCGGTTTTCGAGTTTACAGAATGGAGCAGCTAATCGAGGAGATACTTGAGGTGAGTACGCAGCATTTACTGAAAATAAGTAGTTGAAAAGAAAGAATGAACATTGAAATAGTATATTATACTTAACTGTCAATCTATAGCTACATTAGCTCGGACAGCGTAGATGAGTGTAATATTTATGACCGAGATAATACACAAAAGACAAAGAGCAAGTCGACGCTTCATGAAGTCAGTTGGCAATGATGTTATGAATCAGAATTTTTTTTTAATAAGCAGGATGGTGTTGCAAGTCAGAGGCACTGCTGCTAAACGTTTCTTAAACGTATGTGAAATGCTGAGCACCATTGCACTCCACTTGTCTTCTACATAGTGGCATAGCAGTCAGTACACGTCGTCTGCTCTCTGACGCGCGCATACTACCACTGGCGCTAACGCGATGACTCGCCAAAGATTATAGGTGTAACCTATAATCTTTGGACTCGCAAAGGGAGGAACCTATGGTATCTCTGCTCGCTCCCATTCAGGATCGTTGTGTTATTATTCTGTGGAACGACAGCCCTCTATTGCGGCCTGTGTAGGCTCCACAACCAACAATTGCACAGTTATTTCCTGGCATGTTTTGTCAAAACCCTCTGAATCCCACAGACGCTGGATATAGCTGGAATGGTTCCACTGTGCTTTTAAGCAGACGCTACGTCAAAGAACACACTTCATATTCAACGAATTGTCAGTCCAACTTCAACCTCTGACTCTACAATCCGCAAATTACATCATGTTTTTGCACAACTGAATTCAGCTAGAGATGATAAAGCACAGTACAAGAAATAACCATTACATTCTATTGCTGTGTAGACAATGGAACCTGCCCAGACTTAGACCGGAAGAGAGCAGTGCCTCCGCCCTGGTTTTCTGCGCGAGACGGCACTGGCAGACGCGTTTCGCGCAAACAGCTATCCAGTTACTATAGTATCTCTGGTCAGAGTAGTTATCTTGGCTGCCCACACAAGAGTTACCTGTCCTTGCATTAAAATCACCACAAACAATCCAAGAACAATCAGCATGCTGTGTATAATGTAGATATACTCTTCAGAATTGTGGGGCCTCTATGACTGTTCAAATGTGGAAATCATTCACTTACAGGCCTTGAAACGTTTTTTACACTTAACAACTCAGGCACCAAACGTAATTACCTATGGCGAAACAGGCAGATTTCCTTTATTTATCAATGCCAGGATACGTGCAATTAAGTATTGGTTACGAATCTTGCAAATGGACTCGACTAGATACCCTCGTAAGGTATACAACATGCTGCTACAGTCTGGTGATAAAAATTGGGCGCAGGATATAAAAGCATTGCTGTGTAAACACAATTTTGAAAATTTGTGGAGATTGCAATATGTACATAACGAGAAGCAATTCCTAGAGGAGCTGCGGGAACGCCTGATAACCGAATATGTACAAGTTTGGTACAACTCCCTTTAAAGCAGTGAAAATACCTTCTATAGGCAATTCAAATGTGTTTTCAGCCGGGAACAGTATTTGTGCGCGATAGATCGGAAAATCCTCAAAGATGTATTTGTCCGCTTTCGTGCTGGTTTTAGCGATTTAATCATCCACAGACACCGCTTCACAAATGATCCTCAACGGTCTTTACTTTGTCCATCGTGCAATGAGGAAGATGAAGATGAGATTCATTTCCTGTTGAGATGCCCGGCATACGCAGATATAAGGCAGATTTATGTTTTTAATTTGTTTGATCTTGCTAAACGTGTTGATATTGCTATGGTGATGGCATCAGACAATGTCAATACGATAAGATCTGTGGCCTTGTACTTGTTGCATGCATATAAAAGAAGAAGAGTTGCCGTCAGCACAACCAGAGTGATGTAAAAGCAATTATGTTGTGATGGGCCAGAGGCCTAAACAAATAATGTATTTCGTTCGTTCGTTCGTTCGTTCGTTCGTTCGTTCCTCACAACATGGCTTCTCTCAAACGCAACCTACGACGTAAAGTCCATATATGCTTCGAAAGTATCGTTCAACTGATGACTGAACGTTTTTTTTTTAAGAAAACATCGCATATGACATGCAAACGAGCTTTCTGTTGTCATGGCACTGTATCTCAACACTGTACTTTGCAACTATACGCATAGATTGTCTCTCTACAGATTTGACAGCCGTATTTCCTTGGGGCTGGTTGGACGGGTATAAGAGTAATTCAATAACCTGCTATCCCACATGAAAAAACACACACACACACACACACACACACACACACACACCAACTCACACACACACACCAACTCACACACACACACACACACACATACACACACACACACACACACACACACACACACACACACACACACACACACTCACACACCAACTCACACACACACACACATCTCAACTCACACAAACCCACATACACACACCCCAACTTACACACACACACACACACACACACACACACACACGCTCACACACACACACACACACACATATATATATATATATATATATATATATATATATATATATATATATATATATATAATACACCAACTCATACACACACACACACACACACACACACACAGACACACACACAAACACACACACACACACACCAACTCACACACACACCAACTCACACACACACACCAACTCACACACACACACACACACACACACACACACACACACACACACACACACACACACACACACACACACACACACTCACACACCAACTCACACACACACACACACATCTCAACTCACACAAACCCACATACACACACCCCAACTTACACACACACACACACACACACACACACACACACACACACACACACACACACACACACACACGCTCACAACCCGCCTCATCCCTTATCTTTCACCCCCTCTCTTCCACCTCAACCCAACCCCATTAAACTCCATCTCACATCTGTGTGTGTGTGTGTGTATGTGTGTGTGTGTTTGTGTGTGTCTCTCTCTCTCTCTCTCTCTCTCTCTCTCTCTCTGTTTCTGTGTTTTTCTCTGTGTTTCTCTCTGTGTTTCTCTCCCAATTTCTCTGTTTCTCTTTCTCTGTTTCTCTGTGTGTTTCTTTCTGTGTTTCTCTCTCTCTCTCTCTCTCTCTCTCTCTCTCTCTCTCTCTCTCTCTCTCGCTCTCGCTCGCTCGCTCGCTCCCATGCTTACGATGCCATGCAGTATCACAGTGAATGAAGTGATGACACTGAAATGCTGTCCTTTCCGCTGCCACTTTTTGCGATAGAGAACTGTGTTGCTGTGTCGGTATTCAACACTGAAAATTTGTATGAAGTTCCTTTTTTTAAATAGATATGGCAGAGCTCTTCCATGTGCAGATACTAGCTACAATCTTTTTTCACTAAAACAAAATGGCAGAGCAGTTTTTGAAAAATATTTCCATTTCAGCACTGTTGCATAGTGCTCTGCAGCACTGGGTTGCCCCTGACAAGAAAATCCTGACGAGTGGACGCTAATCCGCATCACCGCCAAATTAATGCACACTTCCGCCGTTTTTATGCGCTTCGAGAAATAAGATACTTAACATTCAGAATTCGTGTCTTCTCACTGCATACAAATCAGGAATATTTTTTTAATTTTGCTGACGAACTAGATCCGGGGAGAGTTTTATTTTTGTATTGTGTCTAAAACCTCAAGAAAGCGACGGGAGAGGCATTAACATTCTTTCCTTTGGTGAATTTTTTGGTTCGGCACTGGCGTTGAGAAAGACGTGTGGATAGCTTCCTTGGACAGCTGTCCGTAACGTCATTTTCTTTGTGACGTTTCAGAGGGAAAGGAGTCTCCAAGTGCCTCAACCAAGGCTGCAAGCGTAAGTCAGCGTAATCTCTTTAGCGTCATGGAAGCCTCGTTCCGTGTGACACGCGACATGGTGGCTGGTCCTCAAGACGTAACAGATACGTTGCCCTTTCTCGTGCTAGCTTGAGTGCCCAATTGAAACAGAAGAATTTCTGACCAGTGGCGTGTTCATGAGTGCAGGCGCTCGCTGCACTTGCCTTCCATTGAGGTCTTCTCAAGTCTGCAAATCTAGTAGTAGTAGTAGTAGTAGTAGTAGTAGTTAGTAGTAGTAGTAGTAGAAGCAGCAGTAGTGCTAGTAGTAGTGGTAGTGATGGTGGTGGTGGTGGTGGTAGTAGAAGTCGTAGCAGTAGTTCTAATAATAGTGGTAGTGGTAGTGGTGGTGGTGGTTGTGGTGGTGGTGGTGGTGGTGGTGGTGGGGGTGGTGGTGGGGTGGTGGTGGTGGTGGTGTGTAGTCGGGTAGTAGTAGTAGTAGGAGCTTAGTGGGTCTAGTAGTGTAGTAAGTAGGTAGTAGTATGTAGCGTAGTAGTAGCTAGTAGTAGAAGGTAGGAGGGAGGAGGGAGGAGGAGGAGATGGAGAGAGGAGGAGGTGGAGAGAGGAGGAGGTGGAGGAGAGTGATTATTCGGATGTCTGATAATATTAGTTTATAGATGAGTGAGATGCGGATGATGCTTATTTATGATTAGTTAGTGATTATGTATGAGGATGTATGATGTGAGAATTAATATAATTAAGAGGACGTATATATTCTGAGGGAGTGATAAGAAGTGAGTATGATTCATTTGTATTTTATTGATGCTGAGAAAGAGGAGGAGAAATAGGAGTATCATGCGGATTGAGTAAAGATTAGGAGGAGGGGAGGAGTTAAATAGGAGTGATTATTAATGAATTATTCTTATTCTTCTTCTTCTTCTTATTCTTATTCTTCTTCTTCTTCTTCTTCTTCTTAATCTATTATTCTTCTTCTTATAATTATTCTTCTTCTTCTTCTTCTTATCTTATTCTTTTTATCTTCTTCTTCTTTTTTATTATTATTATTATTCTTATTCTTTATTCTTCTTATCTTCTTCTTCTTCTCTTCTTCTTCTTCTTCTTTTTTAATTTTTTTTTTTTATTCTCTTCTCCTTCTTCTTTCTTATTATTCTTCTTCTCTTATTTCTCTTATTCTTATCTTCTTCTTTTTCTTCTATCTTCTTCTTCTTCTTTT
>JAWQFJ010021441.1:0-10000 GCA_034096865.1 Theodoxus fluviatilis
ATGAATACCATTTCTGTTACTGCAAAGTGTGTCTGGGATGCCTGCAAATGTACTTACAGTTTCAACTGATGGAATAAATCTTCACTACTTACCATGAGAATTCGCTCGACAGCGGCGTCCATTGTAAGCGGAGGAAGCGGAAGTGAGACCAGAACTATGCCGATAAACGAGGCCTTCGGCGAACTTCTGATATGACACAGCGCGTGCAGGCTGAGCGAGCCAGCAGTCCATATATAGAGTGTCCATGTCCACAGCTAATGGCTGTGGGAACCTCTCAAGCGTTCAGATATTTATTACAAACTCAGTTTCCGGGGTTCGGATCTTAGCTTTTCTGATTATTTGAAGACCTTCGGTCTGGCCGTCACCACGATGGATGGATGGATGGATAGAGTTTTACAGCCTATCAGCCTTTGTAGGCTATGTAAGGCCATCAAGCACGAAAATCACTAGAACAGTTAGGAGTAAACGCAAAGTAAGTAACGGTGTCCCTAGTTATTCACCTTTTACGAATCGCGTAGGGAGACGCGGTGGGTCAATTCTTACCCCGAACCCACAGAGGGACCGTCACCACGAGTTTTATTCAAGGTGTTGCTCATTAAAGGAGGTGCAGGTGCATAGGCTAAATTTAGATCATTTGAGGAATTTGGAAGTACTTGGCGTGTCCTCGTAAGCGGGGAAATGTAGCCCAGCCTGAAGGGACAGTGTTTCTTCATAGAAATCAAATAAATTTGTTTCTATTTTTGTGAGAAGGAACAGCTTTTTCAGGCGTTAATACATTTTGGCATTAAAATTGCTGCAACTTGAGACATGCCCTTAAATATGTTTTTTGTTTCCGTGGAGTGTATGTTTTCTTTATTTGTTCGCTTTTTAATATGAAAAATATCACCGTTTCTCATTTCCATTCTGCCATACGTTGGCTTGTCGTTCTCGGAGCCCTCTTTGTTCCACCACTGTCTCTCATCGTGTTTGTTTACTCGTCTCTTTGTCCATCTGTCTCTCGTCCAGCTGACGTATATCCCTCCTTCCACAGCCCGTCAATGATGGGATTAGTCAGTCTTGGTCAGGTGATCAGGTGACAGCCACAGCACAGGTACGCGGCTTGTCTCTGAACAAAGCATTCTCACCCTCCCCTCCCCCCACCCCACATCCCCCACCCCCACTCCCCGCTCCCATTCCCATCTCCATCCCCATCTCCACCTCACATCCCCCACCCCCACCCCTGCTCCCATACCCATCTCCATCCCCAACTCCACCTCCCATCTCCACCCCCCACTCCTAGTCCCTTCTTCCTTGCTGTAAAATGTACCCTCAATAGAATTATACAATCTTTAATTTCCATCGAGATTTTCATTTTTGTCATCATCATCATCATCATCATCATCATCATCATCATCATCATCATCATCATCATCATCATCATCATCATCATCATCATCATCATCATCATCATCATCATCATCATCATCATCATCATCATCATCATCATCGTCATCATCGTCATCATCGTCGTCGTCGTCATCATCATCATCATCATCATCATCATCATCATCATCATCATCATCATCATCATCATCATCATCGTTGTTGTTGTTATGTCATCATCATTATTATGATTGTTGTTGTTGTTGTCCCTTTAAAAAAAAGTAAACGGTCTGTACCGAATCTGCGATATTGAAAATATTTTGTGATACCTGATGGCGTAGAGTGGACAAATGAAGAGCTTTACTCTGGTTGAACTTGCGCTTTCAATCGTTAATTTGGTTCTTCTATGTTTGGAGTCTAGATCAGTCTAGATGAGATCATATTTAATGCTCCATCCGAAGTCATACTTATCCTGATCTTTCGATATTTGTAAAATTGTATTAGTCATCATACCCTGTGAACTTCATACGGCTGTCAATTTAGGTTCGTACTATATATTATGTGTGTTATCTTAAATTCACGTTCCTCCCAAACTTCCTGATCGGTTTTTAACATTTATTTTCTGACCTAGCAAAAGCGACAATTTACACAAGTTGCCCCTCTTACACCATAACAATAATATACAAATACACTTGCACGTTTCCTACACCTTTGCGTAGTTTTTTTTAAACCTAAATGCACTTAACACTTTCATTCGCTTCCCACACCTTTCATAAATTTTTGGGGTCGACTACATCCCTATTTTCTTCATTCTTGCCCATGTTTCAAGTTTTTGTTTTTAACCTACTCTTCTCTCTCAACGTGAGTTCGTCATTGCACCCAGCTCCCCTTTTTTCTCGTGTCCATGGGCCCCAGGGAGAGGGTTTGCGTTCACAAGCTTCTGCCAGTGCCAGTGAGTCAGCAGAGACTGCCGAGCCAGAGAGAGCAAGAGAGCTGCTACCTTTGTCTGGGAGCTGCGGCGTGCAGTGCCACCTCTCTGCTGCCTTTGTCTTCCCCTCACCTGCCTCGTCACCTGTAGAGTGAGTCACCTCCTCAGGTGGTGCCACCGCCCCCTGCCGCCCAGACCGACCAATCACAGTTCGACCCCTTCCCATGTGACTTTTAACGTCAGCCCATATTAGGATGTAGCACCCTCCCCCTGTTGCAGACCAGCGAGGTTTTGAACGGGATTTCTCTATGTGGGTCATCTGCATGCTGGCGCCCCCTACCTCTGTGACGTCACTGCCCCAGTTACCTGGCGTCACAGAAAAGGGTCACGGGTCGCCGGCTTAAAGGGTTTGGTTAATTAGTACGATGACTCCTGTCTTTGTGGAGACGGGGTCTTTGTTTGACGAGCTCCCCCCGTAGTTTCTGTGTCAATTGCTCGTTTCGAGAACGTTCCTAAGTGACTGGGAGGCAAAACAAGGTCAGGAAGAGGAGATGAAGCAACGCCTGGCGATGCCCACTCCACGGGCTGCATGCAGCGAAAACGCATTTCCCGCCAATGGGGTATGCGTCACGTTTCGATCTGATCGTGGGAGTTGACGAACAGTCGATCGAGATTGTTTGAACTGTCAGAGAGTTCGTTCTAATGAGTCAGAGGAAGACTTCTGCCGCAACTATTATCCCTTAAACGTGTGCACCAAGAAGGTACGAAGTTAAAATGGCATCCCTCGACTAAAACCTTTTTTTCCGTTTGAAAGGCATCTTCTTCTCTTTTTTTTTCATTGAAGTGTTTCCGGGTAGAGTTAGCACATGCAGTTGCTTTATCTGGCTTTTCTTTAAGAATTATCAGATTTTTCCATTCTCAATCAAACTTTGACGTCACATAAATGTGTGTTCATTAGTGACATATGGCATGAAATTTGCCTTTTAATGTTAAACAAAAATCCAGAATCGTTGGTGTAGTCACATACTACACATGTTCGCCACGGGCATTTTCCCCCTTCAAAACGTCACTAAAATGGCTTTTGCGCTTAAAGGCAAAAAATATAAATATAAAGAGGTCCCTGATCTTATTCATTGTGAAGACGATTTACGAGCTCAAATAATGCAGATGCGATTATCAGCACGTGTTAGGGAAGCAGTAAATTCATCAAAAGCGGACGCATGAGTGTTGTTGAAGAAATCTAAACTCATCGCATATAATCGAAATGTCAACGTTACAAGGATCTTTTCAAAAGTTAAGTTACAAAATGAGTGTATGGGGCGATATGTCCACTTGAACACTCTCATTTCTGCCATGCTGGTTTTAACTCGTCTCTGTGAGCGTCTTGCCAGACTGGGCACGTTTGTTAGGCGTAGAATCTCGAGAGAATCTCGAGGACTAGGCGTCGCCTACGTTTCTCGCTCATTAGCCGTAGGTGCATCTCTCTCGCCCTCGACTAGCCATCGAGGTGAGCCACTTGCCTAACAAACGCGCCCTATGTCTTAGTTCCGCTTGGCGTAGCCGCCTGTGGGTTGGGGGTAAGAATAGACCCACCGTGTCTCCCTACAGAATCTGTAAAAGGCGAACAACTTGGGAAACCAATTCTGTTGACTTTTCATGAAAAATGGCCTTATATAGCCTACAAAGGCTGATAGGCCGTAAATATCCATCAATCACTCAATCAATTCTGCTTGGCGTCAGCCGACGATCTTCTTTTGAAAGATGGGAAACTTCCTTTTTGAAGCGGAAAGGGCTTCATGGGCCACCCTTGAGAATTGTGTATAATTGCATTGTTGAGGTAACAAGTTCAGACTGTAAATGCCAACTCACGTTAATAGCCTGTTTCGAAATGTGTTACCCCAGCTTGTCAATAAAACACTCTATGCACATTAACTTTATACAACACACTTCGAGAAGCAGCAGTCGTCTTATTTGAACGATAGTATTAGCCCAGATATTGATTCTTGACTGTTGAGAAAAAAACGTGCACGATGTCTGTCATATAGTCATTCAACGAAGCCTACACTGCTACACTAACTGAAGGTCACTTTGGTAACTTTCAATTTCTAATGTGGCCTCCGTAACGCAAAATTTATTGCAGCTGTATAACACCAATCAAAGAACAAACTTGTCTCTTTTTGCTTACGTTAATATCACAACCCGGCGGCAACATCAGTTTTCTCTTATGACAATTGTGTTTTTTTTAATGCCTGCGCACAACTTATGTTGAATCTGATGTCCAATTTCTGATATGTAGCGACTTCTGATATCTCCACTGAAGTACATAGATTAGGTTATAAAAAAGTTCTACAGTTAATCCTTGGAAGGGCATGCCTCTCTTTTTTCCAGTGATTAACCAAACCTGGACATGTACGTTTTATTCGTGGTCTTTTAGCGCCGCGGCTCCTGAGATACAGCCGCCATGGCCGCGAACGCTTTTCCATCATCTGCAAGTGGAGATCGATACCTCCAGCACTGAGCGACACCAGCTTAGTGTAAGGTATCGAGCACATCGGGCGAAAAACAGCTTCATCGCCAGGAAATGTTTTCGCGCCATCCAAGCATGTTTATGGGTCTCCTGCGGCGAAGAAGGCCACCGTTGGGCAAACAGCTTAGGGAGCTCAAGTGTGGGCGCGGATCATCTGCTGACTCAGACCTTCTGTGGCGCCTTCCGCTCTGCAGGCACGGGCCTGTCCGTGTGTGGCAGCAGCTCAAGTCGAGGAAGACCATCGGGATGAAGCCGTATATGTGCATTATCCGGCGGTTCCTCACAGATGTTTTGGTTATCATGTCATTAACTCGTTGCGAATATTTACGCTGACGTCGACGACGCGGTAGAGAAGGAGGAGGAGGAGGAGGAGGAGGAGGAGGAGGAGGAGGAGGAGGAGGAGGAGGAGGAGGAGGAGGAGGAGGAGGAGGAGGAGGAGGAGGAGGAGGAGGAGGGGGAGGAGGAAAGAGGAAGGGAGAGGAAGGAGGGAGGGAGAGGAAGGAGAGAGGAAGGGGGGGGGGGAGGGAGGGAGAAAGGGAGGGAGGGAGGAGGAGGGAGGGAGGGAGGGAGGGAGGGAGGGAGGGAGGGAGGGAGGGAGGGAGGGAGGGAGGGAGGGAGGGAGGGAGGGAGGGAGGGAGGAAGGGGAGGGAGGGAGGGAGGGAGGGAGGGAGGGAGGAAGGGGAGGGAGGGAGGGAGGGAGGGAGGGAGGGAGGGAGGGAGGGAGGGAGGGAGGGAGGGAGGGAGTGAGTGAGGGAGGGAGGGAGGGAGGGAGGGAGGGAGGGAGGAAATGAGAGAGAGGGAGGGAGGGAGAGAAGGAATGAGCGGGGCAAGGACAGAAGAAAGGAAGGAGAGAAGGAGGGAGGGCGGGAGGGAAGGAAGGAGCGAGCGAGGGAGGGAGGGAGGGAGGGAGAGAGGGAGGGAGGGAGGGAAGGAATGAGCGGGGCAAGGACAGAAGAAAGGAAGGAAGAAAGGAGGGAGGGCGCGAGGGAAGGAAGGAGCGAGCGAGGGAGGGAGGGAGGGAAGGAATGAGCGGGGCAAGGACAGAAGAAAGGAAGGAAGAAAGGAGGGAGGGCGGGAGGGAAGGAAGGAGCGAGCGAGGGAGGGAGGGAGGGAGGGAAGGAATGAGCGGGGCAAGGACAGAAGAAAGGAAGGAAGAAAGGAGGGAGGGCGGGAGGGAAGGAAGGAGCGAGCGAGGGAGGGAGGGAGGGAGGGAGAGAGGGAGGGAGGGAGGGAGGGAGAGAGGGAGAGAGGGAGGGAGGGAGGGAGGGAGGGAGGGAGGGAGGGAGGGAGGGAGGGAAGGAGAAAGCGAAGGAAGGAGAGATGGAGGTGGGGGTGGAGGTGGAGGAGGAGGTTTGCTAGGAGATACATTCCTTGTCGTATCAATAATGAAGATGTTATGATAGAAGTAGCACCTCAACACGGCATCAGTAGGAACGGTGGAACTGCAGAGACGAGGCATGATGGTACAGTAGCAAGTTATTGTTTCTGGCAAAGACAGAGACTTGTGATGTATCTAATAACAAACGCAAAAAGTATGAGACAGTACACAGTGGGTGAGGAAGAGTTACTAAAGCGTGTACTTGTGTTCTAAGTCATTGTCATCAATGTCTTCGTCACTGTCATCAGTGAAAAATGAGTCACTTGCTAATCATCGTTACTGAACCAATCATCGTTAAAAACTCCATTTCCAATTTTCGGAATGCTTTGGGGGTTTTGTTTCCATCGGCGCCAGCTCAGAGAAGCGCCACCTATGTCCAAAGCTTTTGTCATATCCTAGACCGTAGAGTATCCTAAAACGTAGAGCGTGACCTACTTGCATATTATTAACATGACGTGTTCGCCATCTTGTGATTGGACAATGTCTCGCAGAGATGACTTTCTCCCGCCTACTCATGTTATCTTATCTGTGATTAGCCGGTTGTAACTGTGAGCGTTTTATGAAATCTCGGACCCAAAGATTGTTGTCTTTGCTGCGTGTGATTACACAAACATTTCTAGAGAAAAGTACCATTTGATTGGGTAATAAGGTAAAAGAAAACGATGAAAACCCATATTTCGTCATGATGATAATATGCAAGTAGGTCAAGCTCTACCTTTCTAGGATATGACACTTTCACTAGCCGCCATTGGAGCTAAGATTGTCAGCAAAACAGGACTAGAAACAAAAATTGATGTGTTCAACAATTTTCCACGGTTATCAAACCTCCTAAATCTGGGCGAGATGTGAATTTAGATAATTTTTTAAAAGACAGAAAATGCACGGCTTCATCCAAGCGAAAAAATGTGTGTGCATGCGCGCGCGCGTGTGTGTAAAATTCTAACATCCGGAAGCTACTGTAGCACACAAAACATTAACCCTGACAATAAACTGTACGCCTCTTTCATTGGCGAACCTCCGGATAGTTTCTGAAACATTCTTGTAAATGAACTGACGAAAACAAATAAGACGTCTTTCTAATCGTTAAGGCCATTAGCAAGATTTTTTTCTCCTTACAGTTTGTGCAGACACAAAGAGGCGTTTGAAAACACTCTAAATTACCTCGTCTTCGATTTCTGAAGAAACAATAATCCGCGACTACAACTGAAAAGTTTTAAGAATTTCTAACAAACAGGCATGAAGGTGATTTCAAAAGAGGAGATAGGTTGGTGATAAGAACGGAGACTTTGCTTTGAAGTATGAACGATTACGTCATAACATTCAAACTGATAACAGTAAAAAGGGTGTGCGAGGAGTTTCTGATTGAATTACTTATTTGAGTCGCTTTTCGTAGTAGCTTGAGACTTCACTGAGTAAAGAAGCAATTTACACAGAGGGAATATTTAATGTCGCCATCTTGATTCAAATTAATTATGTTTACAGGTTGAAGACATTCAGATTTCCTTCAAATTCCCACTGCGTGTGAAAGAAAAAAAAGGAGAGCGAGAGAGAGAGAGAGAGAGAGAGAGAGAGAGAGAGAGAGAGACAGAGAGAGATACAGAGAGAGAGAGAGAGAGAGAGAGAGAGAGACAGAGAGACTTTGGTCATAGAACATCCACAAACGAACAAAAATGGGGAGAACGAGGGGTGGGGGGTGGACTGGGGGGTTTGAAGACTAGTAGATGATAATAATGACTTCCCCGATGGATAATAGTGATAGATCCGATTTCACAAATAGTTGAACAAGAAGCATCAACACCAGCAGTAGCAGTAGCAGTAGCAGCAACATGTACTCTTGCAGAAAACTACAACAGTATATAAGCATTAAGCACAAATTACACCATGACATCGGGGACAAACAGAAAGTTCGAGCAGCATCTAGGGTAGCCAAGCCGAGCTTTCTCAACAAAGCGCTTTGTTTTTCGAACATAGTCCTCGAGCCGTGCGATGCTGCGACAGCAACAGGACGGCCAAGCAAGGACGGCACGTTGTGCCACTTGTGACACTGCCGGTCTGGCGTCAGGTGAGTCACGCGCCCAAAAGCCTCACTTCAGCAGGGGAGAGGAGGGGCATACAGGCGCAGGCGTCCCTTGCCTTGCAGAGAGGGGAGGAGCCCGCCACGAGGGGGGAGGGGCCACGCTGAAGGAAATGGCGGGAATGGAGGAGCCATTGTGAAGACGTCTTTGTCTGGCGCTTCCGGCAGGACACTGACATCCGGGGACTTGGACAGGTGAGCGCCGCGTGCGCGGCACGAGACCCACATCAAATGATAATCGCTGCGTTTTGATTGGCTGTCCTCGCCGCTCAACGCTGTAGCGTTGCACGTGTGTGTGTGTGTGTGTGTGTGTGTGTGTGTGAGTGAGAGAGAGAGAGAGAGAGAGAGAGAGAGAGAGAGAGAGAGAGAGAGAGAGAGAGAGAGAGAGAGAGAGAGAGAGAGAGAGAGAGAGAGAGAGAGAGAGAGAGAGAGAGAAAGAGAGAAAGAGAGAGAGAGAAAGAGAGAGAGAAAGAGAGAGAACGAACGAACGAACGAAACGTTTATTTAATCCGGCCACCGGCCCATTTCAATGGAGTTTACAGTATCTCGTAACACAATAATATTACAGGTTCAAGTCAATTACAGTCCCGAGACGGCGCTACCAATAACTCGGCTAATAAATGTAGAAACTGTCTGAATCGACAGAGTCTAGTTCCTCCAATCTTCTCTTGAATGCTGTCAGCAAGAAAACACTTACTGGTCTGACCACAGATGGTCTCTCTGCTGAAAACAGAGTGACAAGATCATTCCTAGCGCTTCCTTCAAGATATACCATGATGTATTGCTGACGAATATCAGATAAAGCAGGACATTCCAAAACAAAGTGAATCTCATCCTCATCTTTCTCTCTACATAATGGACAGAAGGTTTTTGATGGCCCAGAACTGTATCTGAATCTATGAGTAAACAAATCGCTAATACCCATACGAAAGCGCGCGAATACATTCTTGAATGCCTTCTTGTCAATGGCCTGCAGATAACATTCTGGCTCGAGTACATTTTTAATCTCCCTGTACAATACAAATCTACTACTTTCTTCTAGTTTTGTTCGCCATTCCCGACGAAACTTATTCACCAACTTTTCTTTTAGCATTATCAGAAATGAACGCTCATTTGCAACAGTTTGTCGGTCCCATACGTGTCCAAAATTATGTTCGATTAAGATTTTCTCGTTACCAGAAGACCATGAATAAACATGTCCGCTACGTTGCATCATCTCATAGACTCGACAAGGAAGTCTGTATTCCTCCATACTCATGATTTTCAACCAATATTTTACACACCTTATTATGGCATTCACATACAAAGGATAACGACCCGTCTCACCATAAGCCATCACATTTGGGGTGCGAGATGAAACATTCAAGAAATATTTCAAAGCTAACAAGTGGACACTTTCTATTTGCTACAATCGTCAATACCCCACACTTCAGCTCCATACAGCAAAATTGGTTGGATCTGAGCATCGAACAATTTGAAATATACATCGGGAGTAATGTGAGGGACTTTCTTCAGTGATCTATGTAGTAGAGCAAGTCCTGCCTTCGCTCTGTTTGCAAGATCGACTTGCGTACTACTGGATGCTAGTTTGGTTGTTATCACATTTCCCAAGTACTTGTACTCATTTACAATCTCAAACTGTTTATCACCCAAGTACCACTTTTCATGGGTTGCCGCATGACCCCCTAGTCGATTTATCATCACTTTCGACTTCTGGGTATTCACCACTAG
>JAWQFJ010021441.1:12500-57500 GCA_034096865.1 Theodoxus fluviatilis
CCACGAGAACTGGCTTGGCAAGAAGTGCATAAGGCTTTGGAATCAGCAAACGCCTGTGCTGATTCATTACCGATTAACGACTGTGTATTTTCGCAGTGTGAGAGCTTTTTTACCGCCATCTTGGTTGATAATACCACGCGGATGCCAACAGCATTGTTATAGTCTGGAGCTAGAACTCGTGCAGTGACTGTTTCACATTTGCAGTCGCTGTGCAAATGGCAGCCCGAGTGTTCTAGATTCATATACGTACATCTACGGACAATTGTTTGTTGTGACAGCTAGGTATTTGAACTAGTGAATGCTTGTATTTGCACCATGGATTTACTTAATACATATTAAACTGTTTTTCGGTGCCCTGCCAAGGTACAATATGTCTGTGCATGTGAAAATGCACTTCTCGGCGCATATATGTCAAAAGAACTGTAAGTACATTCGGGATAGCGCGACGTGCCCGAAAATATGTCTGAAACTGTCACTATTCCTCACAGCACTCACTGAGCTACCACACACGTGGTGCATCCAATTGCTTGTAATGCACTCGGCTTGTGTCATCTGCTTGAATCGATCTGCAAGCCCTCAGGCAGTTTCCTGCATTGAACAGTGCGGGCAGCCTCTTTGATGTCTCTGTTCTGTGCCAACTCATGTTTGTGATAGGCGAAAATGTCCCGTATCCTACAGAAATGGGCGTTTGAGGCGCTCCAACAAAGGCTGGCAAACGTCCCATGAGTCCCTGCCACAATACGTTATGATTGAGTCGCGAGATCCTATAGGCACTCACTATGCTTCAACATAATTATGAGGGTTTTGTAAGCCTTTGACTGACAGAGTTTTCCCATTAACTGCGGCACATACACCCAACTGTCCATTTATCATATACTCAAGTCCTTTCGCACATTGCGCACATTACATAAAATATTTCTTTGATTGATCTTAGTGTCTACGATCAATTGAGCCCATACTATCATCAAGATTTGACAAAATATCAAGGTGGATAAGCGCGATAAAAGAATCTCATTCATGCTCGCACATCGCCGTGAATAGTTCTGTCAGAAGAGAAGCGTGATGTCTCTGATCAAGCCTCGCTGAAAGCTAAAACGAACATCACAACGGATCTTACAAACGTCGAAGCTCTGACACGTCGTAATTTATTGCCTTTATATACCCATCATTCGACAGCGCAATTCACCTAACCTTGCGAGAGTTAGTGCCATGGGCCTATGGAAGTTAGGTAAACGAAGAGCAATGTAAGGGACGCTACTCTTGTGTTGTTGGAGGTTTTTCTCCCCCACAGCCAAAGACTATTCATACAAAGACCGGTCATAACGAGCTGTTGCTATATGGAGTTACAAGACGCTGGGAAACGCAGCGCCCCCAAGCGGAAGGTAACATGGGTGAATCAATGGAAGTACTGACAACGCTTACCGACAAGAAAAATTGCTTGTTTCTCGACGCGTTTCTGATGCGTTCCGATCATGTTTGTGAATACATTTACTGTGTAATGTGTAACAAAATGATTTGCTGCAATAATGGGGGTGTTTTGGCTTTGTTTTTTGTAGCAGGCGTTGGGAAATCGAACGCGCACATAGGCCTATTGAATCTACATGGTGTTGATGGAACGATCTAATTTTCATTATTATCGAAGAATGCAAGCTTGTTTATCAACGTATACACCCCTGTGGAATATCTTTAGGAAATGCAAACCAATACATACCTGTCAAGAAGGTGATTTGCGGCCAGAAAGTCATTCGATCAAGTGAATTAAGTTGCCGCTTCGGCAAAGATTATAGATACGATCAACTATATAATCTTTGCTGAGGCCACAGCATAAGCATTGGAACAACTGTCGTGGTAGAACCCCTTTTCGTGCAGCTCTGTTTTCATTTTGAGCATATTTGCCTTGTCATACGATCGCCGTATGTCCACAAAAACCCCATAAACCCTCGATCTTGAGACTTCGACTCATCACGATCTTTGCTTACGACTTACACTGCATCCAGGTCAAAGTCGCGCACCCCTTTCGAAGCGTTCACAGATCTGACGTTCCGACGGAACGTCTCACAGTAAAATTGTTGTTTCATTCCGCTTGCCAACCATCTGCACTCATTATCCTCATCATAACTTCGCTCTAAAACTTTGTTTCCGAACGTCCGCTGCATGTGTTGAATGGGGGAAAGAAAGATGTTGTTAGAGTTATCTTTCCTTTCCCCTCCCAGTCGTGACTTGATTATATCTCGCTCGTATTAGTACCAGTGGTTTTGTGAAAAGGCCTTAGTCTCCAAATGCTGATAGGCCGTAAAACTTCATTCATTCATTCATTCATTCATTCACCATCCATCCATCATCTCCACTTATTGAGCATCCCCCTCGTTCCCCCTATACCGTGCGGATAAGACCTAACATGAGATACTGCGCGAAAGACCTCTCTCTGTCTGTCTGTCTGTCTCTCTCTCTCTACCTCTCTCTCCCTCTCTCTCTCTTTCTCTCTCTCTCTCTCTCTCTCTCTCTCACTCTCTGGCAGTGCACTTGAACAAGATTAAATCACTGTACAGACGTCGATAAACAAGCAATATTTACATGTCGCTAAGCGGTGTGATTACTTCCCTTGATTCACCCAAGTAACCTTCCGCTTGGGGGCGCAACGTGTCTCGATCCTCACAACAATGAGCTAATGAGCTATCTTTGTGTAACTATAATCTTTGCCACAGCATCGCCCTTGATCGTTGACTAGGAGATTACCTCCCCTTTGTATCCACAGGGACGAAAGCGAAACAACATGCCGTGATGACATATAGTTTGTTCTGCAGTGGTTCTTCTCTTTGAAATATTATGCAGTAGTAGGATAATCTTTTTGCAGTAGTATTCGCAGCTTGCATGCAATATTGGTTCCTAGTCTGGGATTTAAGCATTCTTGCAAGGAGTCCATTGCTAAAGCAACGGAATACCGGACAGACGTGATCATGGAATAGGTCCTTTTGACACATCAGCAAAACACAGCCAAAGATCACACCTCCAACCTATCGTTTTCCCAACGATCCTTGGGCGAGGATCCCGAGAAGACCGCTGTTGTGAGTCACTTGCCAAACGTGGCTCGAGCGAGAATGTCTTCCAGCATGCATTTCATCTACATAGTCAAACATACAGTAGCAAGCAAACATGCATGCGCACGTGTGTGCGTACGTGCATGCGTGTGTGCGTGTTTGTGTGTGTGAGTGTGCGCGCGTGCGTGTATATGAGAGAGAGAGAGAGAGAGAGAGAGAGAGAGAGAGAGAGAGAGAGAGAGAGAGAGAGAGAGAGAGAGAGAAACTTTTAGATTTTAGACTTTAGACTTTTATTGCATAGGCCATCGGCCCGCCACAAGTGTATAGGTGTGCATACATGTATAGTTATAATATTATTGTGATTGACTGGCTTACATTTTGGCATTCTCGTTTCGCCTCCTTAGGGCATAATATATGTACATGGCAACTTTTCGTGTCCTTTCTACACTCTTGGCGTCAAGAAGAAAACCTGTGCTCCTACATTTGGCCGTTTCTAAATAAGGTAACAAGTACTGCTGTCTAATATCAACATACATCGGGCAGTCTAACAAAAAGTGATTTTCGTTCTCAGCACTATTTGTAGAGAATGGACAATCCAAACATCTGTCCCTCTTATACCATCTGTTCATTTTTAGCTCATTTATACCTAACCGAAATCGTATGAATAAATCTCTAAATTTCTTCATTTTCAGCTCATTGATATAATGCTCTGTATTCATTGACTTTTTGACAGATCTATAGGTCAAGAAACGGTCCCTGTCACTCAATTTTCCATGCCACTCTTGCTGGAAACAATCTCTAAGACTTTGTTTCAAGCTTTTAAGAAAACGTTTCTCGTTGTTGGTCCCGTTGTTGTTCCGCACATAACCAAACCCCAGCTGATACAAGCTCTGTTGTACAGATTCAGCTCAATTCACTCTACCGTGTAAGTTGGAGTTAACCAACATTGAAAGGCTTGCTTGGGCAGTCTATCAGCCGGCAGCTTGCAAACTCTCAACCAGTATTTGATCATTCGGACGGTGGAATTAATGTATAAGGGATACCTTCCCATTTCTCCATAGATGAAGCAATATGAAGTTCTGTTGTCTAGGTTCATGAAGCGTTTGCAAGCAAAGAGATGTGCTTCTTCTACAGCTTCAGGCCGATGAGCACCCCATAGTTCGGATCCATAGATTAAGATTGGAAGAACTTGGGCATCAAACAGGTGGAAAAATACCGCAGTGTTCAAGTTTTGAACGCGATACATTAACTGTATAAGGGAAACAATCTTTTGTTTTGCTTTTACACTCTGGTTTTCCAGGGCCACAGTGTGAGACAGCTTTGTAGTAAAGAAGAACCCCAGATACTTGTATCTATTTACGACTTCAAGCCTAGCTTCATTGAGAGTCCATCTTTCTCTTTGTGCCAAGAATCCTCCTTTCCAAAAGACCATTTATTTTTTGTATTTTCTCTTGTTAATACTCAGCCCTAACTGCCGGGATATGTTGTCTAAGCTGTTCAGTTGATTCTGAAGACCAACTGGTGTGGTGGATATCAAGGCCACATCGTCAGCAAAAATGAGGGAGTAGATTTCGGGTTTATCAGGTACCGGCTGGATACCATGCCTACCTCTTTCTCTGACATAATCCGCGACAACAGACATAAGGAGGGAAAACATTATCGGGGACTCTTTGGCACCTTGTCTTACACCAGCAGGGCAAACGAAGAAGTCTGAAAGGATGGCGTTCCACTTCACACATGCTTCAACCCAGGAGTAAATGGCTTGCAGCATTCTAATAAACTTTGTTGACACTCATATTGTCCTTAAGATATACCATAGCCACGATCGGTTGACATAATCGAATGCCTTCTGGTAATCAATAAATGCTACATACAATCTGCCACGCCTCCCTCCATACACATCCCTCAGTACCATTGTGAAAAAAAAAGGTGAACACATGGTCAATGGTGGAGTGATCAGCACGAAATCCAGCTTGCTCAACACATATTTTCCCATTGTCCTCTGCCCACTTTTGCAGTCGTTTAGTTAGGATCGAAGTAAAAAGCTTGCTCATGATGTTTAGCAGTGAAATTCCTCTATAATTTTGGGGGTCCTGTCTATTCCCAGTCTTAAAAACAGGGACTATCATGGATCGATGCCATTCACTGGGGAAGCTTTGTTTTTCATATAGCCAGTAGAATAATTTTGTAAGAAATGGTCTTATGTGGCGATAAATTAGTTTTAAGTACTCCCCTGGAATTTCATCTAAGCCCACAGATTTTCCCACTCTGAGTCTATCCACTGCCTGATCTACTTCTGCAGGATCTATGGGAGCATCAAGCTCTTCATAATTTGGGTATCTCTCAAATTTTCCAAATTGGCCGTAGTTTGAGAAGTCAGTCCTTTTTGAAAAACCCTCTAAAAGTGATCTTTCCACGTCACGTTCTGACGCTTGTTACGTCTCACCTTGTTGACTAGCGCCCAAAAGGATGAAGAATTCTTAACGAGGAAATAGCTTAGTTTTCTGCAGTGCTCTTTCTTCTTGTCACGTGTCATTGCCTTGAATTTTTACCAGCAATAACCCGTGTGAGCATCCCATTTTGCATCTGCACAAGCCACCACATCTAGTTACTATGTCAGCCCCATCCCCCACCCCACTCAAAAAACAAGAAGTAACGAAATGAGTTGTTGAATTGTATACTGTAATGGGCAACGTTTGTACGTTCTTATGATCATTGGTGAATGCTTTTGGATTCCCGTTGAACTACTCAACTTGGACTTGCGAACACTTCCGAGAGATGCAAACGAGCCACGATCACATTTTCCAACACCCATTCACTTGCAGCGGCCGTGCCTGCTAGTCACTGGGGCCCTGTCTGTCTGTCTTGGTACGTGGTAACTTTCACAGCTGCCACTCAAAACATGCCTTCTTTGAAAATCGCTTTGTGAAAAAGTGACTAAAACATGTATTAATTTAGCAACCACCACCACCCCGCCACCCACCCTCTCTCACATAGACACACACAAACACACACAAAGACAAAAACACACACAGAAACATAAACACACACAGAGACACAAACACACACAGACACACACAAACACACACAGAGACACAAACACACACAGAGACACAAACACACACATAGACACAAACACGCGACCTGGTAATCTGTCGATTTTGACGAATAGAAGGATTCAATGGCACGTTAGATGAGACCATAGCCTTAACTCAAATGTGCAGAGCACGTGGCGATGTTGTGCTAACTACGAGTGTGTCAACATGAATGAAAGCCGTAATGCACCATTTTCGCAGACGTCGGTTGTTGTCGAGAAACGTTCGATTCTCTTATTCCTTCTCTCTCTCTCTCTCTCTGTGTCTCTTTCTCTCCCTCCCTCCCTCTCTCTCTCTCTCTCTCTCTCTCTTTCTCTCTCTCTCCTGCGCCCAGAGGCCAGTTGTTCATAATCGTCTGTTTCGATGCCGCAAGCACTGAAGGCTGTTTGAAGACAGCCTTCATAGCATTTGCACCACACGAAGTAACGAATAAGTAGATAAAGGGCACACAGACCACATGGCATAAAATTCAATGGAAATTTTATTTCTTGGTGTCGATCTGTTCATAAACACTGCAAGAATCTGGTGGATATGCAGAGACTTGAGGTCTATGTAGCCAGTAAACAGTTCAAACGTCAGTAAAATATCTACATCAAACTGTATGTACAGATGTCTACAACTGCACATACACTCCATGACATTTTCATCTCTTGAATGAGCAGTATTAGGTGAAAATGGAAAACAGTACTGACACTATCACACAAACACTCACAAACACTCGAAGGACAACTAGTATTTGTGGAGTCACAACCTGGATGAGGAGAAAATGCACAAGGACAGATATTATACGATAAAGATGCATTGATTAATGGCAGATTCATCACAGTCTGATCTGAGAGTCACCTTGTTTGAGGGACACATTTAAGCGCATCTTCCGCAAAAGAACACATAAAAATTCACTGCATAAAACTTGCAATTGCAAGTATGGCCAACTCACGGAATCAGTTTCCGAATGCCTTCAAATACACTGGGGTATCGGCAATATTTCAGATTCACGAACATGTTTGATTCTGATACAAGGCAAATGTCGGTGTCTATCACAGATAAGTATGGTTCACAAGCATCTTCTAGAAAAGAAACATGACGACCTTGGTGGGTTAACTGTTTCTCTTATCTTCACTAAACGTGCCATGATGAAATCTCGGTGCTAGATCATAAGCATGCAAGATTAAGAATTGATGTGTTCAATAAAGTTCGTCGATAATTGGCATTTACCCTCATACAGACGTGAAGTGATTAAAAAGTCTATCACGTTAGGAAATACTAGACTCAAGAACACATAAGGAAATGCAGCAACTGGCAAGACTACTGATTATTATTTTCTTCAAATGCCTAAAAGGATTACAAGTCAACCGTATTTTCTTTTCTTTTTTTACAGGAAAGGGTAGGCACACATAAAAGAATGATACATTAATTCATCAATCACTACCGTTGTACAGAATGCAAATTTATTAGGAACAGAATTGAAATGTACAGAATTTTCATCAGCATCTGCTCTGATCTCAGTAATACTTCATAACATAAGGTGTCACAGTGTTTTCAAACAATCAATAAATATAGAAATAAACAGTTATCTACAAATGAATAATCTGTGGATCAGTAATCTCTTGCAAAAACGCATTCACTGCTGGAAAATCAAAACAGTCCTTTCACAAACAAACCTAAACAGATCACAGAGATGAATCTCCTCCACATTTCATCAATGCTGTATTTTTCATCAGCTTCAGACATACATGTCATATTCGTTATCCAGCCACAGAGAATGGGTATTAATGGAACGGAATAACATGAAAAGGAGGGTGAGCAAGATATCACTGAGTCCAGTCTGAGATGGTAAGTAAACAAAGCCATCTACACCAAGTGGGAATGTATAACAGTGTGTCAGATTCGTCAGACGTTAACAACCCTCGCATCAAAATGCATCCAGTGCTCTTTGATCAATGAACATCGAGGGAACAAAGTCACTCCAAATGAAAGGACCAAGTCTTTCCCCAGCAGCCTTGATCATGGGTTCTGCAGGCTGGCAATGCTGTGTTAACTTTTCTGTTGTCAAAACTAGGGAAGCAGAGATTCTCGGGATAACTCGATTTTCTTTTCACAACTCACATAGGCAAGCAGATTTCAGGGATAGGCAAACTATTTGCGGATGGTTTGGTTAGCGAACATTTCTAAACGGACAGCTTTCAGGCTAGCATGCTTATTGCACAAAACAAGGCAGTTTCTTATCATTATGTATGTTTCATATAATCAAGGTGAAAATAGAAAAAGAAAAGAATTAAATAACTTCTTAGGTCTTTTCAATACAGAGTGAGGGAGAAAGATTGCAAAGTTTGGTAACTTGCTGTTACACATACACTGAATACGCTCGTCATGAGATGTGCATTCCTCTTTTTTGCATGCTGAGAATCATCAGCAAATCAGTTGGAAGCAAGGGTTATCATAAGAGCAACCATGCAGTAATACCTCATCAATCAGATATTTGTCATAACTATCGTTTCTGTAAACTATGACTGATAAGAAAATAATTACAACACTTTGACATTCTACTGTTGAAATATTATATTGTGAACAAGCACTACGTCTTGCATCTAAATTCTGCCCCTGTTCTCAGATAACAACATACCCTTTGGCAAGAATAACGAAATAATTGGGTCCAGTAAGTGTGCAACCATTTATTTCAATTGAGAGTTCAAGAGACAAGCTCTGTAGAGTTAAAGCTCGGCTCTAGCAAGGCTGAGAAAAGCACAGTTGGTGGGGGCTGGGGTGGGGTGGACTAAAGACGTGCACAGTTAGTAAGTGCTTGCTTCTACTGAAGTCACACACTCTGAGCCATATTCAAAGCAACGCAAAAATAACACTCATTTATATCACAACGTCAGCCATTACGAAAAGTCAGGAGCAGGAGCTTTCATCCTCCTTTGAACTACAACGTGGGATATTCTGATTTCAGCACGAAAATGGGGGGTAGAGATTATCAAGGATGAAAACATCATTTGTGGAGCTTTAACGTTGATCTATGATCAAACAGTCCAACAGTGCTTGCAGGGAGAAAGGCAAAAAAAAATTCTTAAAAAACCAAAGCACGGGTTAGCCAAGAGGCATCTGGTCTTGAAGTAAGGACACTTCAGTCCAAGTGAGCTGCCGAAAATTTAGGGGAAAGAGGGTGGGGGGAAAGTCACTTCAGGCACATGGAATGCAGACGACAAGTCGTTAGGTACATCTTTGTCCGAGTGTCAGAGCCACCACACCCATGCAGCATCACGCCCAGCCCTGCCACCAGGCTGTCTGACATCGAGCTATTTCCAGCAAGCCATGCAGTCAGTGCTAAGGTCACCTCCGCTGCCTGTCAAAGAAAAGACAACACTGACTTTCGCTTCGAGAAAACTGGTCTGTTAGGGCAAGCTTTGTTTCCTGTGTTTATTAGTCTTCTGCACTATCATATTATTTGTTTTCATGTTACAGGTTAACACTGGTTGAAAAGAGCACTTGATGCCGGTACTACCACTGTAACCTGAGGGTTATACTTAGGATTCTTTTATCTAGCTGTACATTAGATTATTATAGAATATATCTCACATTCTATATACGGCAGTTCTTGAAAGTATTATACAGATGATGAGATAGGTGATCTTCTCTATAAAAAAAGTTCAATGAAACAGACTGTTAGTTAAAGCTTTTGATGACAATGAACTACTTTGTAATGTTTGAGAATCACCCTGAATACTGAGATCTTCATTTCTCTTCTGGTTACGATCAAGGCGATGCACATGGTTACAACATGCATATTGCACCTGATGCTTTCAGACAGAATATTTTAATCTAAGGAAGGTAAAAAGGCCAAAGGACCATGCAAAGTCCCTCATATGAACAAAGCCCTTGTAAAAAGGAGAGCAAGCATGAAGAAAACTCCACAAACCATCACAAGCTTAAAAATCAGGGATCATTCCACCACAGTGTACAAGCCTTTCAAGCAAGGAATGGTTCAAGCACAATTGGGTCCCTTTTCAGCAGCCAGCATTCAAGTTCGAATTGTGAGGATTTACATGAGATAAAACAAAGATGGCTAGAATAATCCATAGAAACTGATAACAAATATTCTCAACAATTATCAGATCCCCACTCTATCTTGCATTCATTTTCTATCTAATATACAGTATTTCATATGGAAAGCTAATATTTTATCCATTTCAAAATACTGTTTCGAGTCCAATGAGGATGTTTCCGGAAGAAAGTGTCATTCAGAATGTATGGAAACGTTCTGTTAAACTATATGATACTGTTTTTCTGGGTCCAACATCTTGCCTGATCCTGAACATTTTGCCTGTGTATAAGAATGGACATTCATGATCCACTGCATACTTTCTTAACTACTCAGAGGCACAATATTTTTCAATACTTTCCCAGCAACCTGTTCCAATCTCTCCTCGTGTCCACATATTTCATTGCATTTAAAGGAGAAAAAACAGAAGAAGAACAAAAACATACCCAGCACAGATCTGCCAAAAGCCAGAAGCATGAGCATTTAGGACAGAGACAGGCTGGAGCAGTAAGTGCAAATCAACCACAGCCTCAATAAAGAAGTGTATCAAAACCCACAGCCAGAAAGAGGCTGTGCCTCAAACACAGCCATACTCGTACCAGATGGAGTTCTCCTTGGGTCCTCTCGATCCCTGTGCTTGGCCCTGCTGTTGCTGCTGCTCCTCCGGCTTCAGTGTTCGTTGGGTGGGTGGCTTGACGTTGGACGGCTTGGTCTGGGGAGGGATGCGGGCAGTGGGGGTCTGTCGGTTGGGGGGAGGGGCCCCCAAACTTCCCTGAGGCCCGGGGTAGGGGCCTTGATGGGGTACTTGTGGCCCTGGTGGGCCAGGACGACCTCCCATGCTGCTTCCTGGTTCCCGGATCAAGCTCACACTCAATCGACCACTTGGTACACCTCCCTGGGGAGGACCTCTTTGGATGGACTGTCCCTCCCACTCCCTGGAAGGTGGGTAACCCTGATCTCTGCCACCATAGTGACCACTGTCTCTACTGCTTGGGGGACCGCCTTCTTTGCTGCTTGGGCGGCCACCATCCCTGTCGGTTAGGGGGCCACTGTCTCTGTTGCTTTGGTAACCACTATTTCTATTACCAGGGTAACCACTGTCCCAACTGACTTGTGGGTGGGGATCCCTACTGCTGTACATCCCCCTGTCTCGGGCAGATGGCATCGGACCATCAGGACTTGTGGGTGACGTTGGGGCCTGAGCCCCCATCAGGCTACCGTCTCTGTTCCTACGGGGAAAGGGCATGGGTGGCTCTTTCCTTTCCCCAGGACTTGGCTGAGGGGCAGCATTAAACAAATGCGGGGGAACAGATTTCGGCCGTTCTGGTGCACCATGCTGACCTCGCATCTCTGGCTGTGGCCCGTTCTGTTGACCATAAGGCAGCTGTCGAGGAGTGGCACCGTTTCCAGGTGCACGCTGCCTACTATCTGGAGGTCTTGAACGTTCAGGGGCGGCATAAATTGGCCCATCAGACCTTCCCTGACTGGAGCTGGTTGCATGCAAGGTGGAGTGACCCATGACGCTGGCGGGACGGGTCACCAAGGCACCTGTGGAACGGGTATGGGGGGAGGGGGACGGATTGAATGAACGCATCTGGGGCCTGTCGTCTGGAGCTGCCTGACTACCTGTTCCCTGTGGGTGTGGATGGACCCCAACCAAAGGACGCTGGGGGCTGGGGCCAGCTGCTGGAGGAGGACCCCTTGCAGACAGAGATTGGGCCTGCCCTGGGTTCTGTGGCATCCTGCCATCACCATGTGGGTGGGGCTGGCTAGAATCGGTCTGTGATCTGTGCCTTGGGTCAGCATGGGGATGGAGTCGGGTGTCCCCTACGGAGTAGGACCGACTGTCTGGTCTCAACCGTGACCGACTGTCAGACTGGGTTCCAGGGTGGGAGCGTGCATCAGCATAGGGACCTGGCTGCTGTTCCGGGTTGGGATGGAACCTGTTCTCGTTCTGAGATGGTAACCTGCCATCAACATGGGACCGAGCAGAATCCAGGGGAGTTGTAGACCAGGCAGGCTGGGGTGCAGATGACGGACTTTGGAAGGCACTCGTAGAAGGGTGCATGCCACTTGCAGCTGATGGAGAGCTAAACGCAGACCTGTCCATTCCTGATAGTCTTCTCTCCACTCTTCCATCATGAGGACCACTGAGATCCATGTGTGACCCTCTCGAGTCACTGAGAGGGGGCCCATGGGTGAGGCGTTCCAACCTCTCAAGAGGATCACGCTCACCAGGAGGGGGAAGAGGCGGAGGGGGCAGCTCACGGGACAACCGAGAACTCAGCGGCGGTGGTGGTGGGGAACGGACGGGCTCAGAGCCTCCAACCTGGGGTGACAGTCCCTGGTTTGGTCTGCCTATCACGGCGTACTGTGCACCAGAGTCAGATCCAGAGGACCTGTCCCCAGGCCGCTGCTGGAACGTGAAGAAGTGGGGGCGCTCTTCTAGCATGGACTGCTTGGGGGTGGAGGTCTGGAGACCAGGGTTGGAAGAGAGGTCTGAGGGACCAAGGGAGGTCTGGGACAGGCGCGAGGAGCTCAGGTCCTGATGGGAGGATGCTGCCACATCAGGGATGGAGACCTGAGGTCCGGGTGGCTGGTGAAGCTGGGAAGATGACTGAGAGGAGGTGGAGCGGAGACTTCCTGTCTTCCCTCCAATGCCAGTGTCGGATGTGGCACTGCTGCGAGAATCTGTGTCAGATGCTTGCTTCTTCTGCAACCAGACAAATATAAATGGCAAAGGTGGTTGTGGATTTTCAATCTTCCTCTCCTGTTCTACTTGTCAAAATATTTAAAAAAACGAGTGAGTTTTCAGTTTACTGCCATTTTCAACACAAACACAATTTGAAGCAGTTTTGTTTTGCAAACATCTAGACAATTCTAATGTGGCAATCAAGTAGAAAATTAAGTCTCCCATGCAAGAGAAACTGCAACTAAACAAGACTAAGAACTTTGTGAGTTCTAGATCTTGGATGAATGATAATATTCCAAAAGTTAAAAATTACCATCATGAAGTTATCGATAAATTGCAATCAATTCAAAGCATCTCAACATCCCTAAAACCTCCTTTGGGAACTCGTAAACACCATCATCATGGTGCATATACTCCGTCTACTTTAGCTTCTGTGCAGCGATTCAACAAGGCCAGTGGCAGGCCATGCATAGTCTGATGAAGGGTGGAGCGCCAGCAGTAGTGCTGTTGCCTACCTTGACGGGTGGAGTTCGGTTGGCTTCCTTAAGAAACTGTTCCAGAGTGAGCATCTCGTGACTCGGGGATCCAGTGGATGGGAGGCCTTCAGCCTTGAAACCTCCATCATCGTCAGAAAATTGGCAAGGCCGTCCCAAGCCTGCAGAAATTCCACAAGCTGCGGTCAGTCTCAGGGATTTTGAGTGAGTGAAAGATGAGTGTAGATTGCTGAACATATGCTGCTAAGTTTCGTTCAAGAACAAACTACTTCCATCCTCTAGAGTCAAAATGTACAAGCCTAAATTAATCTGAAGTTGTCTATGTTTGAAAATTCAAATCTATGGCTAACAAAAGATTGCACAACATTTTGAACAACTAGGCCTACTAGGGTGAACTAAAGAGCAGCTACATAAAAACAAAACAAAACAAAACAAAAACCTCGAATTTGTTGCACAATAAGTTAAACATTACTGCATTGAAAATAAATTAATAATAGTAACGACAAAATAATGCTTTTGAAAATGTGATGTTCAGAAAACAGAGTAATGCTCAGAGTTACAAACATCCCAAAATGCAATACCCATCGGCCAAATAAGCGGTACAATTAGCAGCATGACCATCACCCAACCTACACCCGTTTTCCCATCACCGCTTTCATGTGATGGTCATGCAGTCACCATCTCCACAAGGTTCAGGAATATATCAATATTTTGTTGCAATATTCATGAGCCTAGCAACTTTTCGTGAGAATTTCCTTTCTGTGCACCACAACAGTTGTACACAGCTACTCTTCCTCATTTCCGAGAAGAAGAAATTCACTTTTTTTTCCATCTACCAGTACAGTTTCACTGTTTTCTCAAATCTCATAAAAATTGAAATTTATTATGTGAGCTGAAATAAGATTCTCCTTGTTACCCTTATCTCCACCTCATAATATGGCAATATTGTAGTCTATGTCAACCCCACTAGTGGACAGTATATCTCTTCTGCAGCAGTAAGTCTATACTAGCTCATTTATGATGTGTATCTTTGTATGCATCCATGTCACATACGCTGTAGCAATACAGTCTAACTACCCTCATCAGCCTCACAAACTGAGAGCTTTCCTTATGTATTCTTAAATTAAGCAAAATCTATTGTCTGCCCGTCATGTACAGGTAGCAAGTTTCCTATTCATTGTACACTCAACAGTGACAATGCCTTGTCTCCACAGAGTTTCTGACAGTTTTCTTCCTCATATTTAATCCACCATGGGTTGATCCTTTTGCACCATGTGCTCAATCTTACCTTTCTACAAACATGGCTGGAGGAGAATAATACCATAAATATCGGGTCTACTATAGGCAACTACATGTAACTCAGTGATCAGTTTGTATCTCCTCGAGTACCTAGCACTGGGACTGCTTCATGTCTAATTTGAACTCCATCATGGGTATTCCTCGTTCTCATGTACTCAAGTTGTATTTCTGTGTGCACCAGGCAGTAGAACACTTTCCTGAGTATCAACTCCACCAGAGACTGTACTATTTCTCTCTGCACTCCACTTGTTTCTCCCCATTTCATTTGCTTGGCAGTACTACCGTTTCGTTTCTTATATCAACTTCGTCATCAGCAGTCGTATTTCTCTGAGTACTCATACAGCAAATCCCCTGTGTATCTGTATCTAACCACTCTACAGTTTATCCTATTATCTACCTATGGGTTGTACAGTTTACTTTCTAATGTTGACACCATCATTGGCAGTTTTATTGCTAGTTGTCTAAACTCATCAAACATGTATCTGTGTATGTCTCCTTATTCACATGTCTTTGTCTAGCTGCCAATAAGACAGTTCCTTTTCTAAAATTGTGACCATCATGGGCAGTCCTGGTTATCCTAGTACTCATCCATCATGTCCCTCTGTACCTGGCAGTAAGACAGTCCCATTCCCAGAAGGTTCTGGTCCCTGGCCTGCAGCATTCTCATTGGCTAAATCCTCCGTGGACTTGGCACCTGGGGAGAAGGGTTTCCTCAGTACCACAAGCAAAGCCATCTATACAGCCACACAGACTAGCGACTACTGTATACACACAACATGACAACACAATACAGGACAAGACAAAACTACACAAGATGACACAACACAAAACCAGTAGACAGCACAACGCAATATAATGGTTACTGAGTCTTTTGCCCTGCAAGATGTCAAATTTGGTTCTTCCAAGGTAACTTTTTTTCCCCGAGACTCCAAATGAATGTTGGAAAATGTTGGAGCTCAAGCCTGTGTACATTTATCAAACTAGCAACCATTTGAATGTCCCATATTAATACTGAGTTCAATGTGACATCAGCAGCATATTTTCTTGGTTCTCTTTCATCTGTTTTTCCACATGCAAATTATCCTTAAATGTTCACTATACGCCAGTGGAACATTTGTAGCCAAACAGGGCAAAAGAAAGGGAACCAACACACATAGAATTGCTTTCCTGATCCCACTACAAAACGTATGCATGCAGTTGTACTGTACTTCCTCACATGCAATCTAAGTTTCTTTTAAAACTGTCCTAGCAATTATGAAAACAAACAAACAAACAAAGGACATAATAAAAAAGTCACTGCAAAAATGTTGCGTGTCTCTGTGGTAAAGAAGAGAAAGCAAAGCCTACTCTATAGAATCAACTATTGTCAAATAAACCCCTTATTTAAATGATAGTTTTCTTGAAGTTACACAAACCAATAGCTTTTTTGTATACTTTCAATACACGAAGAGTCAAATCATTTATGAAGTTGGTACTAATAAAATGTGGCTGTATCACAATAACACATGCTGTCAACTACAAGAGGTGTTATTGTTGAGCAAGAGATTGAGGTAATTATGCACTGAAAAAACTTAGTAAGGCAACATGCTACAGAATAATAGCATTCAATGCAGTTACACAATCACACATCAAATATATACTGCATGTCATATTTAATACAAAGGGAACAAGTCAAGCACAACAACTGTGCTGTTATTTGGACCTTGCTATGAAAGAGAGTCATGAAATGTTTGGATGATATCACACCTGATAACTATGAGAATGATGCAGATAGTAAACTGAACTACATGAAATGCATGATGCAAGTTGCTACGTCTACAATCTGTAAGAAAAAGTGAAAGATTTGAAAAAAAAACACAGCAAGAAACGATGTACAAAGTGCTGCTAACACCAAAAGCACTTCATGCCGCTTCATGCAAAATGAAATATGGCACTGATGCTTCACACAGAAATAGCCAAGGGAGCGACACAGGCAAAGCAAGTGATGCAAGAAGGCAACAAAGAACACTATCACAGCATGACAGAGTCGGGGTCATGCTTCTTGCAGTACAAGAGCAAGCTGGAGCAGCACCACAGTGGAGGGTCCAGTGCAAGGTGGACAGCCTCAAGCACAAGGAGGCATGCACAGTGAAAGGCAGGGTGCCAATGCATGCAGACCCTTAAAGGGGGCCATCTACCTCTGAGGCTGGAGCCCCTGGGGGACTGAGAGTCATAGAAGTTGAGGGCAGTAGTGGACTTGGCCATGCTTCTGGACTTGGCCAGATTGGAGGTGCGAGGAGACTCAATAGCATTTCCGTCACTGCCACGCCTTTGCATGGTTGCCCTTCGATCTGATTGGACAACAGTGGCAGAACAGAGTGAGCAAGGTCAGGAAGTCGTCAGACTTCTGTGAGTATTTGAGGGTTGTAGAGGTGCAAGAGTTTGAATCAAGCTCTGCTCAGTGTTCAAGTGCACAACACAGTCTGTCATCTCTTGTAAGTAATAATCTGCAAAATGTTCCCTAGTAACCTGGAACAGTTGGAGCCTCTTGAACTAGCGAAGAAGGTCCCTGATGTAAAAAGAAGAGACAGAGGAGTTTCGACTGAGACTAATTAGAAAAAGAACAGACTAATTAGAAAAAGAACTGAGACTAATTAGAAAAAGGTGTTGCTATGAGAAGAGTGACCATGTACAAAGTTTTCAGGCTAACTCCATGGCTTAAGTTTTGATAAAATATGAAGCTTTGCAACATGAAGGAAAAGTATCCAGTTGTCATATTTTGAGGTATCATATTAGTCCAGAAACAATTTTAGTATCACAACCACACAAAATCTGAATGTAGAAATCTCCAAGTCCACTGAAAAAAGTTACAGAGAGTTACAGTTACAGTTTCAGAATGAACAAGTATCTTTAAGGACAAGAGAAGAAGTACACCTTCTATAAGCCTCCATGCAACCAATCACCAGCTTTTCTTTAAAGGAATACAAAATAGAGACATCATATCACATGCCTGCAAAAGATGGTATGATAAGCCACAGTGAAAATTATGAAAAGCAAAAGTGAACTAGCATCTCTGCACTAATTGACATGATAACTGATGGCTAGTAGCTTTTGTAGAGAAAGATGATAGCTCTTTTCCTAGAATTCCTAGCATTTTCATACCTATCTCTGGTAGTGAAGTCTGGCACCCATCACAGGAAGTCAATGCATGTTGCCTACCTTTACGGCCATCTTTGTCATGGACATGCTCGGTGGAGTCGCCATGGGAACCAGACCCTAGAGAGGAACTGTCAGGACTGTCCACTGCCAAGTTGGGGCGGCTGCGACTGCGGCCCTGTGGTGCCAAGTGGACACATTCGTTCTAAACTGTGAAGATCAGGAGGAAGTCTGCTGCAACATCCACTTCATGTCATTCCCCGCCTGGAGCTCTTTAGCCAAGAAGAGAGCAGATGTTGGCTTGCATCACCGGGGCAACCTTGATGGGTCTACCAGAAATTATTGTGAGCATTTAGCCTGAATACTTCACTGCCCAGAGCACACTGATGACAGAAATTATGTCACAGATTTTTATCTAATTTAAAACGTAATTTTCTATTGATGTCACCAAACAGGAAACATATAAATGAAATATTTCAACAGCAAAACATGGTACTGTATATATGTATATATTGTGTATATTACCATTGCGACAAGGCCTAAAAAAGGGTTGTAGTAAAGGATGGGTTTTCTTAATAGAAGAGGACAGACTGAGCATAAAGCAAACTTTTTTTCACTGAAAATGCTTTTTTAAAATAAATTTAAATAGTGAACTCCCTGAGTGCTCATAGGAGAAGATGGGTCAGCATGTCAACTTCTTTCTTTCCTTTTTTTTTTGCATGATCGAAATGAAAGATTAGAATGGGTAGCAAAATTAGGGTCGGTTGGATTACAACAATAACCACAACTTTTTTTTCTCTTTTTTTTTTTTTTTTTTTTTTTTTTTTTTTGGGGGGGGGGGGTTGTTGTCTCATAAAAATCACAAAAGTAGGCATCATCACCAAGATTACTGGAATTAAGCAATATTTGATAGCACTATTGATATGATGCATAATGCTGAGACCTCACTGCAAATGTGTGACTGCTCTTCAATGAAAAGTAGGTTGTCAAATAACTGAAGCACACCAAAACCATACATACCCGTGAGATGATGCCTCGAGCTTTACGAACCAGCATAGCACCAAAACCCTTGTTCCTAAAAATGAAAAATGTCATTGCCAGCATAGAGCAATACGATAACTTTACACATATATACAGTAGAACCTGCGAATAGCACCACCCCTAGGGACCAAACAAAAAGTGGTGCTATTCCGAGGTATGGTGCTATTTGGAGGTTCAACAATTCTCATGGTCAAGGACACATTTCGAAGCACTCACATGAAAATGTGGATAGTATAGAAGAAAAAATGAGAAAATAAAAAGAAAGGGCCACAGAACAATTGTTAAAATCATTCATTATTTTATTTTATACACACTTCAGTTAAGTTAAAAATAGTTTGGCAAAAAGACTATGGAGATCTGCATGAGTTGGGTAAGAAAAAGTCACTGATGGTCTTCTGGGTGGCTTTGGATTCGCATTTCACTGAACCAGTGCCACACATCAGCGTAAAGAATGTCGAGGTTCGTCTTTCTTCTTTTGGTGTGTTTCTGGTAAGCTCGGCCACAATCTTCCCATCGCTGTTTCACCTCCTCTCGTTTCCTCTTGACCGATTGGATTTGGGTCATTCCGACATTATAGTGTTTGGCCACATCCTTCAATGTCATACCACTGTCTAATTTCTTCAACACCTCCATCCGCTGTTCCACTGTGAGCGCTTTTTTCTTTGCTGTAGTCATTTTGCCACTTGTAAAACGTTCACACACCGGTCCCGTCATTCAAAAATCCATTCACAAATCAGCAGCTGTGTACGTCACGTGGTAAAGTTTTGCGATTCGTAGTAAATCTTTGGACAACACACTATGTTTTATCCTGATGTTTCAAAAACATCGCAGTCGATCACATTAAGCCGAGATCGAGATCTCTGTGTGTAAGGATACTGTGCGAGCGATTGTGTTCACTTCGTGGATTGAATCTGTTTACGAGGCTTCTGGCGCCACGCTGTGCGTTATCCTGAGCTTTCAATCACACCACATGCTTGCCTACCGCGAGCCGAACACATAGAGGTCCCTGTGTGGCAGGATACTGTACTGCGCATGTGCCAATGAAGTGAAAGTGCAACTCGGCAAGGATAGGCCTTCTGCGCGTGTCATTTTTATTGAGCCAAAGTGGTGCTATTTGCAGGTAAAAACCGCGGTCAGGACCAGAAGAGGGGTATCGCTAATCGCAATCGCGAGGTTTGGTGCTATTCAGAGGTAATTTTCTTAAGAAATCAATCCGTGCCGGCCGTGACCTGGTGCAATTGCGAGGTGTGGTGCTATTTAGAGGTTCGCTATTCGCAGGTTCCACTGTATAACAAAAACCCATACTCTGGTAATCACAGTACATGCTGTGAGGCAGACAGTAAGTCAAGCCTTCTAGTCCCAACATATGCTGCAAGGTCAAGAATGGGTTATTTGTTTAGAGAAGAAAAAAGTGAAACATCACATCTCAAAATCACTTACATGGATGTGGTCTTTGTTCATCTTTGAGCACTTCTTGCAGAGGTTTTGTTGCATTTTATTGGAGAGTTAGAAGAGTATATGCCAAAGAAAAGAAATGGTGCTCTTAAGTCCCTGCAGCATCTTTCTCCACCCTTGCCTGGTATCCCTATTTTAGGCTACTTTTCCTAATTTCTTGCAGGACAGTCAAACTGTTCGTTTATGTTACTTAAGAGTTAACATTTAGAGAGGGATTGTGTGTGTGTGTGTGTGTGTGTGTGTGTGTGTGTGTGTGTGTGTGTGTGTGTGTGTGTGTGTGTGTGTGTGTGTGTGTGTGTGTGTGTGTGTGTGTGTGTGTGTGTGTGTGTGTGTGTGTGTGTGTGTGTGTGTGTGTGTGTGTGTGTGTGTGTGTGTGTGTGTGTAGATGACAGTCCAAATAGTACCAATTATGATGCCATAACACGGTTTAAGTAATGAGTTACAATAATGGCTATTTTCTAATAAACAAACTCCCCACTAAATTTCTGAATGACAAGAGTGCCTGCATTCAAATGGGGAAAAATAAAACACCAAAAAACATTTAAAATCAAAATAGGCAGGCTTTAAAAGCTAGTAAATAAGACCAGTGAGAAAAGACTCACTTCTTTGGGGATTCGATTCGATTCTTGTAGTGCTCCATGATCTTTTCCTCGAGTCGCTCTTTCTGCCGTCTCAACTCTGCCAGCTTTTCACTGTAACAAATGTCACAACACACTTAGCACATAAATAACAAACAGGATTTCCTCAGTCTACATGCAAAACTATACAAATCCACCCATGATCTTTTACATAGTTTTCCAGCTCAAACACTTTACCTTCGAATGTGACCCTTCACCATACATAGACATCATCATGCCTCATTTTGAGAAATCAGCCAAATACAGCGAGGTTAGACATGTCAGTACGGAATTTTTGTAACTTACTTCCATTTGTGTATAGCACAACACTGTGTTTTAATGTTTTTTTACTTCCTATTTGCATCCATCAGCTGGTCAGTCCATATTCAATATGGTAACCATGATGAACACACTGCAATGCCTTAAACACACTGCCTAAACTTTCAATCATTTTCTCAAAACGTCAAACCAGTCATCAGAGGCTCATAACTGTCACTATTTCTACTACTTTTAAGCTTTTAGCATCCTTGGAAAGAAAAATGTTCCACTTAATGACCAAGAGCATAGCTCAGGATTCCCTAAAGATAACATCTGTCTTATCATATGGTGGCTGATAAAAAATGTTCTTCCAACTGCTTTAGAAATTCTTCCATAACCTGGACTTTTCATTACTTTCTCTTCCAAAATGTATCTTTTTCTAACAAAAGCATCAATGTCTTTATCATGATCATCATCATCATCATCATCATCATCGTCGTCGTCGTCGTCGTCATCATCAACATCATCATCATCACCACCACTTCAGCAACAGCACCAGAAGCACAACCATCACCATCTCTGCCTCACTGTCTACTTGCCACTTCAATCATCATCATCAACATCACAAGTGCCACAACCTCTACACAGGCTAGGTGTGGACTTACAGGTAGGCTTTCTCCTCCACCTGGAAGTTGTCCTTGGAGGTCAGGGCCTGGGTCAGCAGATCCTGGTTCTGGTTGAGAAGTCCTTGCATTTGTAACAGCAAAGCCTGGTTCTCATCGGTCACCTTGCTGTACACTTGATACAGGTACTGCACACAAGGAAACACCTGGTTAGTGCAAGCAGGTTCAAAACAGCAAAGCAAACATGCATTTTCCCAGTAGCAGACATCTTAGGTAGAGATCACAGACATCCATGGCTACTCCTACACTTACAGACAGACACACAGGCGCAAGACAGAGATGCAAGCTGCAATCTCCTTCGTAAAAAATGTTCTCCCTCTCAACTATTCCAGTTTCACAGACATTCACATACATCCACCAATGTCCACAAGCTACATACATATGGTCCATCATTGCCCATTCCAAATCACTTCTTGCATTGTGCAGCATGTCCTATTTCAGAAACTCCAAGCAAGTTTCTTCTCACCCTTTGTTATATGCATACTTTCTTCATGAACCAATTTGACTCATGCTCCTTCAGCCCATGAAATATCAAAACAATATCTGCCTCTGCATCCTTCATAATTTACCCATTCCAAACCAATTTTACTCACAGCATGCAGGATGCCCAGTTTATTGAAATCCCTGTGGATGAGTATTTTCTCACCCTCTGTAAAATGTGCATATTCTACATCAACATTCTCTGCAGCTGATTCCTGACTGCTTCAACTTACCTCATGCTGGCCACCCAGTTTCTGCAATTCCATTTCCATGCGTGTGTTGATTTCCTTGTCCTCTGCATGCTGTGCTTTCAGCTCTGAGTGCTGCTGTTGCAAGGCATTGAGCTCGTTCTTGGCAGTCTTGTGGTCCACCAGCGCACCATGGTAATCCCCACTCAGCTTGTCATAGCCTGAGCGCAGACGGTCATTCTCATCCCGCAGTCGGTTGTAGTCCATCTGCAGGTTGCCCAACGACTTCTGCTCCATCTTCAGCTGCTCACGCTCCCGGTCCAGCAGCTGTGGGGGAAGAAGGAAAGGTAGTAGAGTGAGAGGAAGAAATCTGCATCCAAGGATACTTAAAATAATTAATTAAGGTTACAGATTAATGATACAGGGTCATGAAGAATGGGTGCTCTTTCTTTGTAGTAAATTGTATCTGCTAGAAAATCAATTCAACAAAGTAAAATTCTTCAACAATATGCCACCTGCAAGCACATCAAAGTCATGAATTTAGTTTAGTTTTAATACCTTGTTTTACAGGATAAAAATTAACCTGGATACAAATGTCCATTCACGTGAAATCCAGTATCCTTTCAGTGCCCCCTTCCCTAACCCATTCTACTGATCTCTAAATGGTCAGCAGTTTACCTCCTGCTGTTCATTCAAGGCATTCTGAAGGGTGAAGTGGTGTCTTATTTTGCTACTACATTTTCATCACCTTACCCCATCTCCCTCACACCATCCCACCTCTGAACACGAAGTTTTTCATGGTCACTCTTATCTTGAAGACAGGCTAAACATTTCCATATTATTTTCCTTCCCTTGTTATTAAAACAATCCATTCAAATCACCTTTAAATGCAAATGCCAGACCCCCAAATTACCTCTCGAAGCTTGTTGAGGTCATTCTTGCCCTGCAGCAGGGAGTCCAGCTGCTCCTGCAGACTGCGGTTTTCTCCCTTGAGCGCCTTGTGCAGGGACTTGAGGGAGCCATGCTCAGAGATGAGTGCCTCATACTCAGAGCTGAGCTGCTCATGCAGGGACTGCAGGGACTCATGGTCGGCAATGAGTGCCTCGTGAGCGTTCTGCAGCTGCTCTTTCTGCCCCCGCTGGCGCTCAGCTTCTGCCTCCATGGAGGCCAGCTGTCCCTGCAGACTGTTGATCTGGCCCACAGCAGACTTGTACTGGGAAGCCAGGGTGGTGTTCTCCACCTAGTTAAAAAACAGCCATTTGATGAGAATGTGGTACAGGTGTGGTATGTGATGAAGTTTGTTGTACCTCTCTCACATGAGGAAGCCAGCATTTCTGCCTTTAGGTAAGATAATTGAGTGGGAACTTGTGGTGAGTAGGATAGGAAAACAAGCTGAACTTGTTGGCAGAAGGAAGCAATGCAAGCAAGTGCCTGCTTAAATCCACACCGCAACACATATTCACAAAGCAGACTGGACAGTCCCTCTGCTGTCACACAAAGGGCGGCACGGTCGAACCTGGAGCTGGGCGTTGCGGGTCTGCATGCCAGAGAGGTTGTCCTCAAGCTTGCAGTTCTTGGTGTCCATCTTGGCAAGGTGCTGCTGTAGGGATGCCAACTGTCCTCTCTGTGCCTCTGTCTCTGCCATCAGGGTGGCGTTCTGCAGGCAGGCAAGGAGAGAGAAGATGTCACTGATGTTTGATGGAATGAATGATGTCTCCCCCAAGATTTAAAGGTAAAGGTGGCTTTTTATACTGCAACTTTTTACCCAATGATGGATGCTCAAACAGCACATTTTTATCCCCCTGGTCAGTGGGCTACTCTAATTATTATCACTCCCACAAGATCTCAACTCCCAAGTGAGCATGCAACCAACCTGCAGATGAATGCACCTACATTATTTTTTCCACAATTTTCCAGTTCAGTCCTCACAGGAACCTGTTTTACTCCTGAGTGGAAAGAAGCTATACAAATGAGGCATTTTGCTCAAGGATGCAACTCTGGGATTCACGTAACTTTGAGCACCACACCCACCAGCCCCAAGCCACTGCAGGTCAAGTGACTACTCAGCCACAGAGGTCCACAATAAATCTTGTCTAAGGGAAAGGTGATCTCCCTCAGCATTGTACTCACTGGTAAATTCTTGACCATGCATTAACAGAGGCTACGTAATTTGTTTAAATATTTTAGACAGCCGTATTCAGTTTTCATGCATGGTTCTTAGCTACAATGATCTATAAATCAAAAGCATGTCATAATGCAAGGCATGCATAAACTTTCCAGTTGGTGATATTTAAAAAAATTGCCAAGTAGATCAAATTAAATGAAGCAAAAAACATAAAATAAAAATCCTGATACAGTGATTGACTAAGTTGCAGTGCTCGTATCTGTGCAAACAGTGGTGCAAGCTTGTACTGTGATGCACCACACTGCATACATGATACATTTTTTTCTGTCTTCACTACAAAGCCAGTGTCGTTCATTAAGCCACCTCAAGAGTGAAAGCCCCTCACCCCAAACCAGACACCAGCTCATGCCACCACCACTTACTCTCTCTTTCTCTACTTGAAGATAGACACATCAGTAATGATGTCTGCACAAAAGATGAGTATGTTCGTTTATAGTTACCACCTTAAATATCATGACATCGTTAACCCACCCACCCGTCCTGTCAAAAGAGGTGAGGTTATAGTCACATGGGGAAAAGAAAAGGGGGGTGGGTGTGGGGGGTGGGGGTGGGTGGGTAGGTGTTGTTTGTGTGTGGTTGGTTGGTAGGCAGGCCTGAACTTCTATTTTTTTGTTTATTAGAAGAGGCCAGATTTTACATAAATCAACATATCTCTTTGCTAATGACACTTTTCTTTTAAACTTAAATAGGGGATTTCCCAAGTGCTCACAGGGCAGGGAGGATGGATCAACATACAGTTTGTTGTTTACCATTGAGTTTTTTCTTTTTTTTCTTGTTTGCACGAGATTTAAAAAGGTTGACGGTCAGCAGAAGAAAAAAATAGGGTTGTTTGGGTTGCCATAACCACAACTCTTTTCTCTCTTCCCCCCCCCCCTTTTTTTTTTGGGGGGGGGGGGGGGGGGGGGCAGATGCCTCCACCCTAATGGCCACTCACTGTTCTCTCCACTTGAATCAGGTGGTCCTTCAGCTCCAGGATGTCACGAGTGGGATTGCTCTGCGGCATCATCATTTGATTTCGGACTCTGTAAACAGTAAATTGCCTAAATATTATACAAATGGTGCCACCTCAAAACTCTCACTATATATATGATGAGAGGTGGGATTTCTCAAGACACTTCCATCAAATGAATTAAGAATAAGAACACACATGCACATAATTGTGTAAACAGAATAGAATTCACATATACACAAACACGCACACAAATACATACACGCTTGCACACACAAATACACACACACACACACACACACACACACACACACACACACACACACACACACACGACTTTGCTTACATCAACAAGACAGGGAAATAACTCATTCTAAAGGGAGGTAACCCCATACCTGTGGTTGGGGGCAGACTGAAGCAACTCTTGGTGTGCTGTAGAGTGGAGTTCCTCCTCATAGCGCTGCCTCAGAGACTCGGCTTCACGTCGAATGTCCCGCACTTCCTCCTGAAGTTTCAGGTTCCTGTTCTTCGACTCATCCAGTCTACAAAGATAACAGACACTCACTTCAGGGAAGGCTCACAGGCTCATGTATTCTATGCAAAGAAAATCCAGTCTTTTATTGTGTCCTGCACTGTCAGGTTGCTTTCTGAACTGCCTTTGAAACTGGAGGATCATAAAATCTTTCTGTATTTAGAGCTAAGAGACATGGTTTCTTCATCCACAGTTTATATCTTAGTCCTCTGTGTATTCCAGTCTACCAGTCTATTCATCCACCTGTCCATCTATCCACATATATACCAGTCTAATGATCAGCCAACTCCCCTGTCTGTTCATCAGCCCATTCAACCATCTGTCCATTAATCTGTCAGTCTGCATTTCTCTGTCTCCTTATATTTGTTATATCTGTCCATCCTCATTTCATCCACACCTGACCGTACCTGCTTTCAAGGGAATGGATCTTCTCATCCTTGATCTCCAGAGTTTTGCTGATGGCTTCCTCCATCATGGACTCCAGGGCCTTGTAGCGACTGCAGGAGAACACAAAAAGTCAGCACAGCAAGCTGCTGTGCACCTGCAAGAGGTAACATTCACTCTCCACTAATATGTCTACTTCTGTACAAAATGTTTTTATAATGCAACTGATACAGTTGAATGTCATAACTAATGATTATTCCATGTTGAAGGTTACCATCCAAGAAGAAGAATGAAAATACTGCACATTTTTTCTTTGCATATAATCTACACTTCAAACGTCAACCAATTCTTCCAGTGGATTCAAACAATGAACAGTCGGAGGGCATAGAACACAGCCAGCTACAAATGAAGGAATTTGCTTATCTATTACCATCCAGAACAACACATCTGACACTCTGGTGACTTGGGGTAATAATCCCACAACAAAATTTGGGTATGTGCATTTCTTACAAGCCATGCTTTGTCAGCATATCATCATCATCATCATCATCATCATCATCATCATCATCAGTCATCACCATTATCAACACCATCAATCACCACCAGCACTATCATCATCTTCTGCTCATTCATATAGCTCCTCATTTTTGTCCTCTTCCTCCTCTCTCCTCACTGTCAATACACTGCTCATGACTGACCTTTCATCGTTGGTCTGCTGTGCCATGGCTAGGTGTTGCCGGTTGATGCCGATGTGTTCTAGCTCCTGTGTCAGTTTCTCAAGCTCATTGCTCAGCTGCTGGGAGCGAATCTTCTCATTCACAAGGTCCTGCAATGACCATCAATGTGTCCGATAACATTCTTTTGCAGCTTCAAATTCAGAATGAATAGCTGCAGGGATGATAAGACATTCTATATTCAGATAAATTATAAATTTTTTAATGTTGCAGCATAAGAAATGAAAGGTGTCATGCCTTATGGGAAAAGATGGTAGGGTAGTTACAAGTAAATGACACCAAGACAGAAGATCTGCCCAAAACCTAAAAGTAACCTGACAGATTTACATGTGAACAAGACCCCCCAAAATTAGGTCCATACTAGAGGAGCAGAAATTCTGTGGGGGGGGTTTTCACTTTGGCACAACCAATATTTAATTTCTAGACACTCATGATTCATGCTGCAATTTAGCTGCAGGCAAACAAACACAACTTTCTTCACATGGCTTCTCCTTGCAACCATTTTTGCATATTCCTCTGTCAGGCTCCTGAAACGTTTTGAAAAAACCACTGGGCATTCAATATAAATCAACAAAGCTCTACTTCTGCTGATCGTATAACACTAGACCTCTTCCCTCATCGTGACCAACCTCTCTGAGCGTGGCCAGGGTCTTCTTGTCAGCATTGGCCTCCTGCAGCACCTCCTTGCTCTCCTTCTCAAGCTCCTTCACTCTGGCTGCCGACTCCTGCAGGCGCTGCAGCATCTGGGCCTGGGACTTGTTCTCCTTCTCAAGGACCTTGACCTGACTGCCAAAGTCATCCAGCGCTGCCTCCTTGGACTCCAGCATCTGCTTCAGCTTCTTGTTCTCACGGTCCGCCGTGGCCTTCTCCCGGTTCAGCTTGGCCACCTCAACCTCCAAGTCCTTGTTCTCCTTCTCCTGCAGTGGCAAAGAGAGTGATGTCATCAATGCCGCTTTCATTAGAGGCAGTGTAATGCCATACCTTGATTCTCCTCATAAGCTGCAGCCCTGCCTCCCTGGTGCACATTTCTGCAAAAACATGTAACTGACCAAGACTGACCCCTATCATGTACTTCAGCATGAAGTGCACAACTGCCTTTCTTGAGTAAGGACTGGCTTTGTGTTGGGGGGTCAAATTTCTTAACTAGAGAGCACTTGGAGAACGCAAACCTCAGCCAAGGCAGCCAGTGGAGATATCACAACATCTCTTCCATGGCCTGTGTAATTCAGGCAGCATGTTCTGCTAGCCAGGCCTCATTATAGCACCGGCTAGCAGTTTCTCAGTGTGGAGTGCATACACAGGCTTGCAGCACACTCCAGCCTACAGTCTAGGTGATAAGATTTCCTTTTATGGTGGTAATTCCAACATGAGATAGCAGGTAACCACCACGTTTTTTTGTTCCTGGGGTGAAACCCTGACCTTGCAACACATTTCATCAAAATCTGTTATGAACTTTTTCAGTTATTTTGCCAAATAATGAATGAACTGACAAATTAACAAACCAACTAACTGTCTGAAAAACACAACCTCCTTGGCTGAGGTACTAAGTTGTGAAAGACAGGTGGCTTCACAAGCAATCTTTTTTTTCTTTTTTATGCTTATGTTCATTACTGAGTACATCACAACACACATCGCGCCATCCTCACCATGTCCTCCAGTTTCCTCGAGGACAGCCTGGCTTCGGACAGGGCTTCCTGAAGCTTCTCACTCTCTGCATCCAGGTCAGCGTTGTCGCGCTCCAGCTGTTCCATGCGGCGCGTGATGGAGTCCAGGGACTTTTGCAGCTTGCTGTTCTCGTTGTGAAGGTCCACCACCTCAAACTGGAGGTGCTCGTGCTTGGCTCGCTGTTGGTTGGTCAGCTCTGCCGCCCTCTTTGTCTGCTGCAGCTCGTGGTCCAGTTCCTCCTTCTCTCTCTCCAACTCCTCCACCTTCTCCAGCTCTGCCTTTGTTGTCTGCAGCATCTTCTGGAGCTTCTGGTTCTCCAGCTTGAGTGTGACCAACTCCTCCTCAATCTCCTCCTTCCGCTTCAGCAGGTTCTGCAGGGACTCGATAGTCTTGTTCAGCTTGCGGTTCTCAACCTGGAAAGGAGAGAGGAGAAGGGGAGTTTTAATGAGAGATGCACAAACGGATATTGTTCAAATATTTTGCAATGAAATGACTTACATGAAACAGCAGTATCAAATAAAAGAATACATATGGTGTGTGTGTGCGTGTGGGTGTGTGTGTATGTGTGTGTGCATGTGCACACTCAAGTACAAACAATTGTAAACACTCATTACAATATGAATAACAATACATTCATTAGAGTTCCATGCTGCACTACAATGATTCTACAAACATTTATTATCCATAAACATTGCTAACACTACCCCATTTTCTTTCTCTTTATCTCTTTGAAGAAATACTCGTCACTGTAAGCAAACAAAACATGCACATGTTCCCTTCACAAACCTGGCCAGAACTGCACACCATTATGTCCAAATGAATCGTACATCTCCACACTCATTTTGAAACCAAGACACACACTTCCATGCACCTAACCCAATGGTCCCTACCTCGAAGTCAGAGCATTCCTGCTCCAGGATCTCCAGGCGCTCACAGGTGATGGAGAGAGTGTCCACGCGGCTCTGCAGATCTGTCCGTGTCTTCTCCAGCTCAGCCACCTGCTCCTCCAGCTCCGTCACTCTCTCAGAGCTGTCTTGGGACTTCTGCGCCTGGCGCTGCACCTGCCTCATCTCAAACTCCAGCTTGGACAACTGTGTGTTCTTGGTGGCCACCGTCTCGTTCAGGTGCTGGTTGTCACGCTCCAAGTCCCGCAGGCGCCCGTCGTTGGATTTCTCGCTGCGCTGCCTCATCACCTCAATGGTCTGTGTAAGATGTTCCTTCTCCTGCTCCAGCTCACCTACCTGCCTCTCCACATTCTCTTTCACCGTCTCCAGTGACTTCTTGAGGCGGTCCCTCTCAGCCTTGAACTCACTGACCTGTTGTTCCATGGCAAGGCACTTGGTGGAGGCAGCAGCCACCTCCTCTAGTTGTTTCTTCACCTGCAGAGGAAAGAGAGGAATGAACATTGTGTAGGTGCAGATTTTTTTCAGAGTGAAAAAGTGTTAGATTTAATCATTATGGGAAGGGTGCCATGATTTTGTATCGATGTGAATGACAATTTGGTTGAATGATTTCATTGGAATATTCCATTTGACATATTTCAAATATAAAATGATTGGGCACAACATAATTTAAAGGTAAATTTTATTACTATGAGAGTGCCAGAAATACCTGTATTGCAGCAGTTCAGAGCTGCATTGATGGAATGGGATGGTTCTTATTGTTTAAGGTTTATCCAGCTCCGTGTGTAAGAACACAAATGCACATAATCGCCTCACTGCCTGCCATCCACATGCCTGCACACAGAAGCATGCATGCATTCACACACACATCCCAAAACTCCCCATCATCAAATTAGGCTGCTTTTCCTTCTGTACCACCAGCAGCATCTCCTTACCTTGAGCTCCAGGCGCTGGTTCTCCTTCTCCAGCTCCACGTTGGCCTTGGCATTCTCCACCAGTGCCTGCTCCGTCGCCTCCTGCAGCTGCTGCTGCAGCCTCTGGTTCTCCAACTCCAGCCGCAAGATCCGCGCATTTGACGTCTCATTGAGCTGCTCTGAGAGTGACCCTCCCACACCTGTGGACAAAAGGAACACGGCATGAGCATGTAAGCTTCAGGTGCTGAAGATTCACTTCCAGTAAAAATGTCTGTCTTTCACTACTCAGACCTGCCAACCCACCATCATGCCAAAGAGTAGCATCCAGAGCTATTTGGAGTAGCATGGAAGGAATAGGCGTAGCGGGGGTGGGGAGAGATAAAGCTGTGAGGTTGGCGTGATAAGAGCTGACCCGGTGGCGTGAAAGTGGGGGGGGGGGATATAAGGCTGTGAAGGCGGCGTGATAAGCTGCACTGGCGGCGTGAAAGCGGGGGGGGGGGGGGGGGGGGGGGAGGAGGGAGATTCTCCATCAAGGTCAAAAGTTCAAGCACGCGGGGGAAAAGCGTAGTTTTTATGGACAAGCGTAGCAGCGTAGCAGGCATGTCGAAAGCGTAGCATGCTACGCCTAAAGCGTAGCATTTGGCAGGTCTGGACTACTTGACAATATGTGGCCAACAACAGCATGTGTAGATTATCGTCATCTGTATTTCTGTGACTCAAAATCATTTCTTCCTCTCATGAATTACATGAATACAACAGGTCAGTCATTCACACAAGAATTCTGCAGGGTCATGTGTGTGTGTGTGTGTGTGTGTGTGTGTGTGTGTGTGTGTGTGTGTGTGTGTGTGTGTGTGTGTGTGTGTGTGTGTGTGTGTGTGTGTGTGTGTGTGTGTGTGTGTGTGTGTGTGTGTGTGTGTGTGTGTGTGTGTGTGTGCGTGCGTGCGTGCCTGTGTGTGTGCATGGGTGTGCATGCACACACACACACATACAACTAACTGCATGTGCATCATGCCAACCTGACAGCCGGGTTTTGGCTGCCTCCAGCTCCATTTCCAGGGATGCAGTCTCATTCATGCTGGTCTTCTTGTCATAGTGCAGACGTGCATTCTCCGCCATCAGTATGGCCAGCTTCTCCTGGTCCTCCTTCCGCAGCTGCAAGGAAAGGCGGTGCACTGATGAGATCAAACCATGGGCACATTGCAGTGTCCAGTGAGCTGGGCCAATAAAAAATATCAAGAGAAACTGTGAGCTCTTTGATCATTGCAGTGCTTTAAACTATGCAGGGCCCTGATACATGAAAAGGTCCTTTCTTGATGTTGCACACTGGTTCTATGCCCAGCACTCCATGTTCAAAAGAGGTAACTATGAAATATTCTCTTATTAATCCTCTAATTACAAAATAAATTTTCAAAGGGACAACTGCCACTCCCAAAAACTAAGCAAACCTATTAAATTGTTCACTATCAGGCAAAGTTTTCTCTTGATACATGGGCTAAATAAGTGTCTCAAACGTCCCATAGCATGAAGGAAGGCCAAGCGTGAAATATGCTGGCACTAATGAAGGAATGCTGTCCAAGTACATTGCCAAGAAGTCTCAGCAAATGAAAATGTTTAACCAAAGAACTTTTCATTAGCTACATTACAACAAAGCACAACCTTGAGAATAAAAATGTTTATGGCATGGGCATGACCACACTCCCTTAGAAACGTGTAGGAATTCTTACAGCAGTACACCTGGAAGGCCTAAAGAAAACAAGGCACAGTTCCTGCAGGAGTGCAGGCAGCACTTCTAGACAGAGTCTGGAGAAGCCCTGACCTCCTTGGCCTCCTTGAGCTGTTCACGGAAGCTGGCCAGCTGACTCTCCAGCTCCTTGACCGTTTCCACGCGGCGCCTGGTGCTCTCCAGTTGCTCCTCCAGCATGGTTCGTGTCTGAATGAGCAAGTCATTCTCCTCCTGCAGCTCCTGCAAGGAGCGTGAACAGCAGGACAGGTGAGGGAGACAGTGATTGAAATGCACAGACAATAAGGTGTGGTTTCATGCATCTACGTAACCCTTACTATTTTTGGTTTTTTGTGTTGTTTGTCTATCACAACAAAATTTTACCAAATCACTTTTCTACGTCCATAATACAGAACTTTGATGATGTATACTGGAGTACAAACAAAGAGCTATTGAAAAACCATGCAAAATCTACAGGAGAACACCCATAAATACTTATTTCATGTCATATTTGATAGTTGTCCTCAACAGTCCTGCATAATATTCAAGGGAGGCAACTCCTACCAGCCAACTGGCCAAGCACACCACTTGTGAAAGGAATGAACACCAGTTCCTCACATGTTCCTTTCACATCTATGCCACTCAAGCAATAAATAACGGGAAATAATGGGAAATAAAGTTACAGTGCACTTTCTCATGTTGCTTCAAACTGTCCCAATGTGAGGTGCATGCAAGCACATGCACCATCATGCAGCAATGTGCTAAGCACTCAACTAAAAAGCCCCTGACTAAAACACACCAGTCCTTGCTTAACCCATACCTAACTTCGCTAAAAGAGATATTATGTATGTTGCCTTGCCTGGGGTTGCTAGAATGTAACTGCAAAACATTCACTGATCCATATTCCAAAATACGTGACACTTGGAATATCCTGGGTAATGTCAAATCTTAGAGCAGAATGCCTTTAAAAAAATGTGAGGAACCAAGATAAGAATACTTATTTGCCAATAGTGGAAGCAGACTAGCTGAGACAAGTATACTCACTGCAGTTAGTTGTTGCTGTAATGACTGTTAGCTTAGGCCTGAGTGCTTTTCTGATGAGATGCTCAAAACACCAAAAACCATACTCAACATCATCCTGCAAAGATATCCTAATTCTACCTTCCTTTGTGTCATTGTTTATGTGCTACCTGTAAGCTTGTTCAAGATGCATACATGGAGTAGCAGACAGATAAATATTACCTCCCTTCCACTGCAGACTACTAAGTAAAAAATTAATACACAAATCAATCCATAATTTGAACATCTTATAAACTGACTTTTCACCCTAAGGCCTGTGATCTTTTCACTTTGAACTGACAATCTTGACATCATTTATACAGACTCATAACATAAGCAAAAGAAAATCACTCCCAATTCAGTCCAAAAGTATGAGTGTCTCACCTCCATTCTGGACTTGTAAAACTCCAGATTGTTCATCCTCTCCTTGTACTTGGTGATTTCAGCCTCACAGAGGTCCACCTTGGCAGCCTGTGGCAGATGGAGTTACTGGTCAGTGCACATGGAGTTACTGGTCAGTGCACATGGAGTTACTGGTCAGTGCACATGGAGTTACTGGTCAGTGCACATGGAGTTACTGGTCAGTGCACATGGAGTTACTGGTCAGTGCACATGGAGTTACTGGTCAGTGCACATGGAGTTACTGGTCAGTGCACTCCACACTTAGATGGCCTTCTACACCAACAGCATCACCATTTTACTTTCCAACCAATCAATGATTACTTGGATTCATGCAAGCAAAAAGTACTTCAATTCTATATTAGCAGGCTTAAAAATGGTTTCAAAACTCATTTTAAAAATTAGCATTAATTAATTTCAATAAACTACACTGATTGCTTCATCAAACACTTGTCAAGAAATCCCAAAGATACATCAGCATTTACTTTAAAAATTATTCTCACAGTCAAGAACCTTCCACTAGGTGGTGAGAAGCTAGTCAAAGCTCAACACTTCAAAAGATGCACGTGTTCATGGACAGTTTGAATGGCTTGAAACATTGTCTACATATTGCCACAAGCACACACGTGTTGATTGCAAAAATAAGGAAAAACACACTTTTTCCTTGAGGATGTCAAGCTCATCTCTAAGGCACCGTGTCTGTCTGGCTTCCTGGACAAGCTCCTGGTTCTGGAAGCAAATATTATCTTATTAGACAGTCATATATTTATTCAACAGTAACGGAATTAAGCTGTCACAACCAATCACACATTACATGAATTGGTCTCTAAAACCTGGGTGTTTCTCAAACTAAAGGTTTAAATTTGCAAATGTCAGTATTTCATATTTATCCAACTATCTAAATGGGAACACTTCTAGAACATGTTTTCCCTTAACATTACCGATGTACATGTTCACATACATACTATAACTTGCCCATTGTGTGAATTTTATTTTTCTTCTACCTAAAACAACAACATACAATGAAACTAGTGCAGAAGTGGCACATGTTATATTCTCATCATATTTTCACATCCACTTAATAGGGCAGAGTATTCTACCATCACACAGGAATTATTTCAATGCAATGTCACAAATACATGTGACAAAAACTGAGCTTATGTATATTAGCAAGACGATTGGCAGTTTATAATGAAATTAGCAACATAATAATTAAACCATGAACAAAGTTAATTTCTGAAAAACTGACTTTATTTGGGTATGCTGCATGCCATTTTATTTATTTGCAATACTGAAAGAGAGAAGTACCTCATTCTTCACTTTGGCCAGAGCATTCTTAGCATCGATCAGTTCTTCTTCCAGTTCCATCATCCTGTCTTGTTTCTCTTCCCTGGAAGGCACAAAAAGACACACACAAATGAGCTCACTGAAGTTTCACGGAAGGAATTCATGCAACCCTGTATAAACAAAATTAAATACAATTTTAAAACTTATTTATCTATACTTCGTGCACTATACAAACAAAAATGTACCATACTGATTTGATTAGAGAATACATATCGCTTGTATTTCTTAAAAAACTTTTAAAAAATCATAATCGTCCCCACACCACCCCTCGTCCTCCTGCAATACTTTTTATTCCCTTGGAGAACTACTGCTACAAGGATATGACAATGACGAATAAACAATAAGATTTGACGAGAATGGTATGTACATGTAATGCTGCTCATAAAGAAGTTACATGTGACCCAATGCCTATGCCATCTTCACACTGATTTACAAAGGGGTTTTCAGAAAGATTCCCCAATGAGGCATCCTTGTGTCAAAGTAATGACAATTTACTTTGAACACATTCATGTATACTTTTTTTAAACACAATTTGGTTATCTATGCTACTTAATGGATGTTATATTTTTCTGCATCCATTTTCAGGCGCAACTTGGACTTACAGGTCCTGTCGAGTGTGCCTGAGCTTGGATTTGCACTCTGCCAGCTCCACTGCCAGGTGGTGCTTGTCAGGGGGTGTAGACTGGAGGAGGGGGGGAGGCTTGCCTTCAGACTGTGCCTGGAAGTAGTCCCGCTCTTGACTCAGTTCCGAGTTCCCCTGCAACAAGTCAATAAATGCATGTGCAGTTCCACACAATCCCAGTTCCCCTGCAACAAGTCAATAAATGCATGTGCACACAATCCCAATTTTGTTTGAAAGAAAGGTCTGAAGGAAGGAAAGAAAGAAGAGAGGAATGAAGGAGTGAATAACAAGCACATGAACACATCGACAGGGCAATGTCTGTTTGAATGAAAGTGAAAATGAATGAAGATGTCATGGAATGGACAAATTAACATTGCTTGAATATACAAGTGTCAAAGGATGGACGGAAGCAGAAAAACATAGGAAAAGCAAAGTTAATGCAAGTGAGAAAGTCAATACACATCAGAGATGTCGAAAGTTTGCATCTGCTAAAGTCACTTGAAAGACTGACTACTGGTAGTTCACATAAACACAGCAGGAGCCAAGTTCACATTTCAGTTACCATGGATCCACAGCTATCCCTTTGGGGGTTTTCCAACTCCAAACCAAGCCACTGCTTTTTTCTATCAAACACTGATAGTTCAAGACTTGGGTCTCCTGGAGTGCACTTTTTCCAGGGAAAATCCAAACTTGAAAAATCCTACATGCCGAATTACATGTCAAACTGTTCCATCAGAAAAGGCTTCGAATAGAACTCTTCTTCCTAAGTGTATTCACACCATGGTCTCCGCTAAGCTGTATCAGCAGGCCTCTTGTGTGAATGAAAAGCACTCTACATGAGTTCTAATTCATGACTCAGACCACTGAACTAGAAAGTTACCTACAACCTCATGCTCCTTACATCAAAGAATTTTAATTCCAGCACAAGACACTAAGTGCAAGATGAATCTCTCTCTGGTTACCTGCCCTGCTGTCAAATGCAGAAATGTAACCATCCATCAGCAGTATATGTAGCTGGCTTGTAAACATCATGGCATAGACCTAGAGTAACCCCGTTTCCAGTTCACTTCACACACATGACAACTGCAATGAATACTCATAGGTCTATGTACGTTTCACTCTCCTAATCTACATTTCATCATCACCACCATAATCCCTGCACACCTATCTGCTTATGTTCCTCCCAACTTTTCAAACCTCACTCCAATTCATTCAAATGCTGAAAACCTTCAGTCAGAACGGCCTACAATGTTTGGGGTTTAAAAGGCAACCTGCCAGGCCAGGGTAGAGAGAGAGAGAGAGATTAGGGAGAGACCAAAAGATAAGGGAGAGAGCACTGCTGTCAGTCAAATCTTCTGCCCTCTCTAAAGGTGCCCTCTGACCCCAAACCTCACGCCTGGCTTCCCCTCAAGATTGCTTGCACAATGACAGGAGCCAACAGCCACAACTTGCTGGCAGCTCAAAATATCATATTGACTGCATTTTCAAATGGCCCACTGATCTCTGCCTAGAGCAAATATTTCTGTGAGCCCTTTAAATTTGGAAGGGAAGTGATTTTTGTGGCCAAAATGTCAAAGCTAAAAATGGATGGTTTTCAATTTGCCATAGGTGATGACAGAAGGAATTTTTCACATGCCAGTAACTCAGTGCTGTCAATAATGATAAATTATTTGATCTCACTTTTAAGGGGGGAAAAACCTGGTGACCACAGCATGAGCAATTAATTTTGCCAGTTCTTAAAATTTGGAGAGGAAACAAATTTGTACATACAAAATATCAAGGCCAATCCTGTCAGATGCTCTTTCATAAACATAGGTATAAATAGTTGTCTTTTAACCACTTAGTACTATCAGCAATAGCATCGCATTCTTCAAAGCTCACAGAAGGGTAGAGTAACCTTGTGGGAAGATAGTTTACTACTGATGCATAAAAAGTCATGGCAAACATTACCCTACAACTATGCCCTTTGGCACTTTCCCCCACTCTCCAGCATAAATGAGTGATGCTCCATCCCTGCTTGAAACACTGCTTGTAAACACTAGTGACACCTGCTCTCAATGATAAGACACACTTGAATACTTCAAGGGGTGTTAACCTCATGGAGATAGAAATCACCTCTGTACTACCACCACAAAACAAGCCTACTTAGATAAGAGTACTGTGGTGATGAGATGGGATTGTTCAAGAAGTGAAAGGCTATGAGATAAATATGGAATACTCTTACATTCAAGGAAAAGAGTTGATTACATGGGATGGTAGTGAAAAGGTCATGAAAAGGGATTGGAATAAAGAACAAAGGTTGTACAGGTAAAAATGAGAAAGACTGAAGTGAAGTAGGCAAGATGATAGCATTGCAAAAACAATGAACATGTAGATATGACATTTTGGATGGGAGGGAGTAGGAGAAAAACCAGGAGGAAAAAAAGACATTCATATGTGGATGAGAGCACAATTAACGTGAGAATGCACCAAAGAAACAGATAGATGATCAACTGCAAATAGTGCAACAGAAGAGGAAATAAAATGCAAGAGCAAGATAGAGGTTGGATGAAAATGGAATGAGAAAAGAGTACAGATGCATAACACAAAAAAGGCAATCATGTGTATAATTCAACCTAGGAGAAATCTAACTTCAGAGTAGATACTGTGTGAGTAGGAAAGACAAGGCAAAGAAGACAAAAACAAAATTTACCAGTATGTCAAGGAATGGACAGGACTGGAGCACTATGGACGTGACAAGAGCACGGTGAATGGGTGGTAACCATGCCTGCAAAGCCAGTCTAGATAGGATGCAAAGTAGGGAGGATACAGCTGAGGGATAGAAAACGATGGTTAAAAAAAAAGAGGAAATGAAAAATACATAATACAGAACAGATACATGACAGGGGTTAAATGCTAGTGACTTTAAATTGGGACAACAGAGTGGGTCCACAAGAAAGATAAATAGGCTTACAGCATTAGCTAGAGTATCATGAAATTGAAACACATGTACTATAATGCAGGATGGTGATCTGGTGTAAGAAGGGCAGGAAAGGTGAGAGAAATGCAACAAAGAAAGAAGACTGAAATAGAGAGGGTAACATGGCCATGAGGAAAGGCTGGGCAAGGCAGAAAATTGGGTGAGAGCGATTTATGATGTAGAGACCAGGTATAGCTAGAAAGTGGATAAGGGTGGGAAAGAAAGGCTTTTGTACAAGAAATGCAAGGAGGAGGGAGTCACAATGATATTACAAGTGTACAACAAGAAAGGATGAGGTCTCAGTCACCAAATTTCTGTGTCTGTCTGCCTGTCTGTCATTGCATGTATGTGTGTGTGTGTGTGTGTGTGTGTGTGTGTGTTTGTTGGTGCATATGTGTAAGTGTCAGCTCACCCCCACCCCCTTCAGACTGTCCATTAGTCCATCTGTCCCTTTTTCTATGTCAGTCCAATTGTCTGTTCATCCATTCAACTATCCATCTCTTTGCCCCTCTCTGTCTCCGTCCATTTGTATAACTATCTGTCTCTGTTAGTCCCCCCCCCCCCCCTCTTTAAAATGGGGAGGAAAATTCTCAAAATCTCTAGCATGCTTCATGTTCTACTTTCATCATACACATCTACCCCTGCATTTCACATGGCTAATCACGCACCTGAAATGACCCTGCTCCATTCAAACAGATAACATTCCGACCATACTAACACCCATTTGCAGTCAGTTAATTTTTTTTTAAATAAGAAACTTATTTACAAATATCAGAAATGTAAATGCAAAAATTGTCATAATTTGACATTGTTTTGGTAGCATTTTAGGGATATGTGCACTATCATTTCACCTACATTTAGTTAACCTTTTTTCCCAAGACAATCCTCGTTCTAAAGAGTGCACATGACCTTGTTGTAGCAGAGTGAAAACCACACTTTTCTTCCACCATTCGCCCCTGTTGTGTAAGCATTAAATGTAACACCACACAGACCAGCAGAAACAAAAAAATGAACAAATCCTGTGGGGAAAAGGTAACCACCTGTTTTCAGAATTAAAAGATGATGATGATGATGATGATGATGATGATGATGATGATGGTGATGATGATGATGATGAAAAATGCTTAACAACCCATCAGGCTTTGTAGGCTATTTAAAGCCATTGACTACAAAATCACTCAAGCTGGGTAGAACAAGAGCAAGTCTCATCATTATTTCCCTTGTTATTAGCCTTTAATGAATTGTGTAGGGAGATGCTGTGAACCTATTCTTACCCCTAACCAACAGGGAGGGTGTGTGTGTATGTGTGTGTGTGAGTGTATGTGTGTGTGTGTTCAACATATCAAATAAGTCTACTTACGTCAGCCAGGGAGTTTCTTTCATCCACAACTTGCTTCAGCAGCTGCTGCAGTTTTTCTGTGTAAGACCCCTTCTCCACATCATGCACGGCCACCACCGCTCCTTCATCCATGATCTGTAGCAAGAAAATGCATGCATGATAAACAGCGTCAGACCTCAAACACTCATCTTCAACTGAGTACGGCAAAAATTCAACAGCTTTTGCCTCAGCTCTGGAAAGTCCCAAACATCGTCCTGCATAGGCAACACCAGAAATAGAATGTTACAAACACTGTTTCATTGACGATCTTGCTGCATTCGAATCCAATGCCATATTCATGGAATTTGATATCAGCGCCATCCAAGCGAAACGTATCCTTTCCTTGATCGTTGCAGTGTCCAGATTCTCTGAACACCTTAGACTACACCGTCTTAAACGGCACTTTGGAGGAGGAAGTGGGAAGCCCTGGGTTCCAAAGGTGACCTGAGAGGACGAGGAAAAAGCAGACCGAAACTGTAGAGTGATCCATTGCCTTCCAACTGCTGCCAACTCCACGCCTTTCACTACCAGGAAGCAGGAAGGTCCTCGCAGTTTTTCTCTGTGAAATGGCTACAGAGCATACACTCTGTGTTAAAATGTTCTTCAGCAAATATCATCACTGACCTGTACACTCCTACATGCACACATAAACACACACATATGCCTGGGCGGATGCATGTGCGTGCGTGTGTGCACCCGCGGGTGCACACACACACAGACAGGAAGGAGAGAGAGAGAGAGAGAGAGAGAGAGAGAGAGAGAGAGAGAGAGAGAGAGAGAGAGATACACTACGCACAAAAAGTTAAGGAGCGGTACAAAAATTTGCTATGAAAGCTGAACGAGTAAATATTGAGTAACCATATACATATGCTCGGAAAGGACATTCATTCTTCTTTATGATCCCGTTTACAGATCACGATTATCTTAACTCAGCGCTGCGCAGCTGGGCGTCAAAGTGAGTACCCCCCGAAAATGAACTTGCAAAACGACTTGTTTCCGATTCTTAAATTCATAAAATAATCAGATGCAACAGTATTTTGTAAAACTAAACGTCAAACGATAGCCCAACCATTTATCTTTAAGACAACATGCGTTTTGAAGAGAAAACAGAAAGGGTGTGTCTTCTACGGGCTTTGAAAGACAGGAGGCGATAACACGTTTTGCAGGCAAAAACGCTGGTTTTAAGGCCTTTTTTCTAGGGTGACAATGCGGTATTGTCCATATCTCAGCGTGTTTACAAGATGCAGCAATATATAGATATATAGATAGATAGAGAGAGAGAGAGAGAGAGAGAGAGAGAGAGAGAGAGAGAGAGAGAGAGATGGGGGGTGGGAGAGAGAGAGGGATGAATGGATAGTGTTTTACGGCCTATCAGACTCTGTAGGCTATGTCAGGCCATTAAACACGAAAATCACTAGAGCCCTCTAGAGTAAACGCAAATCAAGTCACGGTGTCCCTAGTTATTCACCTCTTACGAATCGTTTTTTTAAAATGATGTCACTTGGCGCAATAAATTACTGTGTACTGTGTGTACTGTGTACTGTGTGTAGGGAGACGCGGTGGGTCAATTCTTACCCCGAAGCCACAGAGGGGAGAGGAGAGAGAGAGAGAGAGAGAGAGAGAGAGAGAGAGAGAGAGAGAGAGAGAGAGAGAGAGAGAGAGAGAGAGAGAGAGAGAGAGCAAGCATAACTTACGATTTCAAAAAAGTGTGATACAGGTACTTATAATGAAATATTCTTGTATATGGCTGAGTACTGTAGTTATGTTGAACAGTAAATGGGAGTAATAATTCTAAAAAATCAATTTCCCTCACTCCTCTCCATTCCCTTATTATCCCAACCTTAGCAGGGTTTTCCCCTCTCGGTACTTTCAAAGCATTGAAGAATAATAACTGCATCTGTGAGGGTTTTAACAACACAAAATAAGCCTCTTCTTATATGTAGCATTTCCATAGCCTTTCTAAGAGTTTTGCGAGTACACATTAAAACTTCATAGTCTACTATTTCAAACACTTCAGTGCACAACAACAACAATGCAAGCATAACTAGATATGCTCCGTCACGCGTAACTGGCATGACAAACAGAAGAGAAAAAGTTCTGCTCAATATTTCATCATGGCCTAAACCGTGGTGGGCCTCAGAGAGAAACTAGAATAAGACGACAATTAAGTCCCGTCAAAGTAGGACAAAAACCACTGATGAGGGGTTCGTTCCCTTTGTCCCAAATCACGTGGCATGAATGCCTTCAAGAAGCATGAGTGCCGCAGTGGATAAGTCTGCTGCTGTTCTAATAGAGATGCATTCAAGCAGATACAAAAGGACCCAACATTGACAACAAAAGAACACAATCGGAAACACGAAGATTCAGGTCACACATGAGAATGAACTCGCAAATTGTTTCAGCGCCAGCACGCTCGGAGAACATCATTTTGATGACATGACAGGTTTGCAGAAAAATATCGTATCCTTGCTGAAGGGCTCACTGAAGGCACACCTCGTTCAAATGTTTCATCATAATCGTTTGTTGTTTTTTGTTCCCCTCAAAATGTTTTATCTACATGAAAACTCGGCATATGAGCAATCGCAGATCTAATCACTTTTTTCCTTAGCAGACAGCAGTGTTACTTATTTGTAAAATTTCTGAAAACACTCACTGCACAAAAAAGGTAGGAAGACAGGCATGAGAAAAAAGTTTACTCTGTCCACACGAAAGCGAAGTACTTATTCCCAGAGGGTATTGTAAACATCCACTGTCGCCTTTGTCTGAGACGCTGAAAAATGCTGAACAAAGAAATTCTTCTGATACACTTATGGACAGACAGTTTGGGTCCCTATCTTCACTACCTCTTGTGGCATTCAACCCCACTGAATTCAGAAACCGTCAACACGGCAGACATCAGGGAATGTGAGACAGCAAATGCCAGAAATGTTTTGGACGAGCACGAAAGGTGATGTAAAGTACATTTTAAAAGGTGTCTTTATGATCTGAAACTAATAGAAATGGCTTTCTTATGAAAATGTCATTCTACACATAGTGTGTTTTACTCAGCCAATCCTTGGAATTCCAACTTTCAGTCGTTATACACAAACACAATAAGATGAAGTTTCCTAAATACATCAAACAACACATCCCCACACACACCACCGCACCTTCGCCCACCCCAACAAATTGTATTATTCCAGTAAGACCGTAAGAGAACAGCTGGGGAAATAAACTACAACCCATCTCGCTGAACACACCCATTCAAACAGGCCTGATCATTTCCCCCCACTACCCTGTATCTCAACAAGTTATCACCCTGACAGAGACAAGGTAAATATTTAAAAAGCGTACCATTGTCATGTAGATACAGCGATGACAGCTCTGTCGTCCGAAAACAACTACACGGCGACGACAAGGTTGACGAGGGTGAGCAAAAGGTCAACGCCAGGTCTTCGGCGAAAGTATCCCCTCCCCTCACTCTGTCGACCACTGTCTCTCCCCAACCCTGGGCAAGTGAACATCCTTGCATTCCCGCCTCTACTCCTCCTGGTCCCCATGGTCTCTGAGCCGTGACTGCGACACTGCCCTCGGCCGGGCCAGATGATCTGATCACTTCACTACTTACCATGTGCCCGCCATGGCCATTCGTGAAACACTTCTTCTCGACTCCCCCCCTCCAGGGCTAAGGAGATATCTACTGGGTCATCCACTGCTCAAGCAGTGACACCGGTGCTAAAAGAAAGGTTCGAGGCAACATCAACGAGCATCCGTGTAGGCTGGAAGTCCTACGCCTAACGCACAGCCAGATAAGTCACATCCCCTGGAGAGCTGAGGCGTGGTTCAGTGTGTTTGAAAAGAGATGATACTCGAGATCCATTCAAAAGCTTCACGGTGGTATGCGGATTCGTAGTGACTCATTCGCCTGACATAAACTCACTCATCCTCCACTATACACACGCCCCGCCGTGCCTCCCGTCATTCTACTCCTTTCCAACATTCTTCACATGCATGTTTGTCCTCCTTCCAGGCTAAATTTTAAACAGGAAAGCCAGCGAATCCTGTTTCCAAAAATATTCTTTTCAGAGATCGCATGGGTCCACACTACGCGAATGCTATCCAATCCATTCCACACGTCTACAATCAAGGAGGTGTATTTCACACGGCAGTGAGGATGTGCGGGGAAGATAGATCGCATCGAGAACAGTTGCAGGACGTTCATTTCCTCCGCTGAAACTCCAGGTCGAAGACCTCTTTCATGTCGTCTCCAGACGGCCACATTATGGATGGCTCTCAAAGCGCCGAGTGCTGCTTAAGAGCTTTATTCTTCTTCGCAGTGTGCAAGCGGAAAAGTTCCACACCTCTTGACAGATTTCTACCTGTACGACACTAGAAGCAGAAATGCATGTAGGTACTGTGGGATCGCGGTGCCGAAAGATAACCTGGCCACACAGAGAAAAACAAACATATCAATACGACTTAATAAAATCTTTACAATATGCATTTATGAATTACACACCACTAATTACCTTCAGGGCCTGTGAATTATTTCCCCACAGTAAAATACATGCCAAAATACAAAGGCGCAGACACAAAAAAGACATCCGCTTTACCTGAGCAACAACAAAGTTGGAGCAGCAAGAAAGGAACTGCGACCAAGTGACTGCCTTTTAAGGGCATTTCACTCATCCTCATTATGCAGCATTACGAGAGACGACGTATTGCCAAGAGACTGCTGATGGGGAAAAGTAGGTAACT
>JAWQFJ010021441.1:62500-65000 GCA_034096865.1 Theodoxus fluviatilis
CAGGTGGACAAACGACGGGATCACCCTGGTCCGAACTCGGCTCCAGGGGGGTAGGGGGGGGAGTAAGATTGGGGGTGGGGGGCTGAGAGGGGGTCTCAGAGTAGAACCTAAGCTCTGCTCTATGGGTCGATTCCTTTCACTGAGGCCAATGGAGTGGAATTAAAGAGGGCAGCAGGAGAACCCCAGTGTCAACACAACGTTACTGGTAAGCGACTTGGTTCCACTACAGACATGGAGAAGAGCGACGAGTGGTAGGGGTGAGGGGGACCTGCTTGAGTAATCCCTTGTTGTGGTCCTTTCTAATCGACCTCCCTGTAATGCTAGGAGGAAAACACTTTCAATCTAATGGTGATAAGTGCTTCTCTCTAGTGATTCTGGGCGCAGAGTTCGTACAGGTTTTTAGATACAAAATTCCATGACTTTTCCATGACTTTCCATGAGCCTCAATAACATTTTCCATGACAGCGTACTGTGAAACATGGCAGTTTTAAAGAGAAAAGTGTATGGCGCACAACCAAACTCACGCAGGCTCTTGTGCAGAAAGTTCTGGATGAAAGCCCCATCAGATATGGCCTTGCCAGGAACCTGAGCTGGATGTCTCCAAATGACTTTGTGAAGAAAGATCTGCGCCAAAATAACAAAGCCCAGTTCCAGAACTGCCTCCAGGTCCTTCAAGCAGCCAAGAGAATGGTAGCCAGTGATGTCGATGATGTTGTCAGTGAGATGTCTCATTTTGAGGCAGGGGTGCAACAGTGCAGTGAGCTGAGTTCACAGTTCCAGTCATTGTGCCATCCACAGGACCGACTGGACACCTTCTGGGTAGAAACACTGCACCACAAACAAAACAAGCTCTTTTCACTTTCTCCTCGTTTGAACCAACTGACCCGACCGGCGTGGAAATGAAACCAGGTCACCTAGCCAAAGAACCAATCAGGAAGCAGAAGACAAACGAGCCTTCAAAATTAACAAATGGGATGAAAGGGCACGTTTTCCTGTCGTTTGCAGCGTGTACAAATAGATTGAGAATATCGCGCAAAGCACAGCCTACACAACATCTTTATTTTTTTTCTTTAAAAAATTAAATTCCATGACTTTCCATGACTTAAATTGAAATTCCATGATTTTCCAGGCCTGGAAAATAAAAAATCAAATTTCATGACTTTCCAGGTTTTCCATGACCTGTACGAACCCTGTGGGCGGCAAAAAAACACGCAGCATGAAAGACGATTTGAATCTAGACGTGGAAATTGCAGTCTTCTCCCCGTCTCAGCAAGTCGGCTTTTCCCAACCTGAAGGCTGACGAAGTTAATACCGTTTTGCTGCACTCGACAGCCACGAACGATCTATCAACTTCATATAATATATCGTTCTGAACACTAGCGGAGATTAATGATCACTGCCAATAGTTGAGAATTAATGCCACAGACACTGTCGTACTGCTTCCTTGTTCCAAGTAATTCACTTGCAGTAGAAGTCAATTTGAAAAAAAAAGCGTTATCAAGCAGTTTACTTGAGCTGCACTGGCAAAGCATGAGAGATAAGCACTATAATAATGTTCAAATTTGCACAGACGCCAAACGGAATATGAACATATTACAAAACATCTTCCTATGTCAAACCACATCTGCACTACTACAGTACTGTACCATTTCACTGGCCTCCTCCTTTCATTCCATCAACACGATCTCTTGTGCCCCATATACAACAACACACAACCTCAATTTTAAGGCCATCGTCTTCAAGCAAACTGACTACGTGGAAAGAGTCCAGACCCTCGATTTAACAGACGGCACCAAGTTCCATGGACGGATCCCTGCCTTTAACCGAATCTTGGGTGGTCTTTGGAAGGAAATTCCGAGCTGGGCAATCTTGGGAGACACGGATCGAACTGGCACTAAGCTTGTCTTCCTGTCCATTTGGACGAGGGCCAGGACGTCAGCCAGGGGGAAATGGAGACATCTGACAAGACAATGGCCGTGGAGATCCGGGGGGAAAGGTTGCAGATGTCACCGTGACCCCGCTTTGTGAGTCAGCGAGTGCGGCACCACACTTGATTGGTTTGAGGCATTATTCCAAGACGCCGCTCTAAGCCGCCCCCAATAATTATGGCCCGCAATCATGCAATGCAGCAATGCCCTGAGGCGTTGAGAGATCGGGTTGGAATAACTGCACGCAACCAGGTGGTCGCTTCCTCCACTGTGATAGCATCTGCAAACCTATGGATAATTGAATATCGCAGGGAAAAGTAGAAAGCCATAGGGAAATGCTGACGCAAATATCCGTGCAAGATGTTAGAAAAAACTTTATCAAAACATCCGGTGAATTGATCTAACATTTAAAATGTTCGTCTGATTGCTCTGGAACATCATTCTTTCAATGTGGTAATAGAAGCAGCAGCAGCAGTAGCTGCAGCAGATATAGTGGAGTGCTGTCTCAGGTACAGAGCTGATGTGCTCTGGGCCAGTTACACGTCCCGCGGCGTCTGGTGAGGCAGTCCTTG
>JAWQFJ010021441.1:75000-113726 GCA_034096865.1 Theodoxus fluviatilis
TATGTATGAAAGCACGTGTGCGCGCGAGCGTAAACGCATGTGAGCACGTATGCGCGATTTTGTGCACTCTTGTGCGTAGCTGTGTATGTCTGTGTGCGACAAAGACAAAGAAAAAGCACGACCGGAGTCTGTGTACGTGACTGCGCGTACACAATCGAGGATTGTGTATGTGTATGTGAGAGCAAGTGTGTCTGCGTAAATGTCATAATGTTTACATGTAGATAGAACTGTACAATCTGAGGCTAAACAAGCAGTAACATGTAGTATGAGAAAATAGGGGTAAAGGGAGGGGGAGGGAACGAGAAGGAACAAAAAGAACAGAAGAATATAGGGGACAAGGAAGGATTCGGTATTGCCGGAGTCACACAGTGAGACAGAGAGAGAGAGAGAGAGAGAGAGAGAGAGAGAGAGAGAGAGACAGAGAGAGACAGAGAGAGAGACAGAGAGAGAGAGAGAAGAGACAGAGACAGAGAGAGAGAGAGAGACAGAGACAGAGACAGAGAGAGAGAGACAGGCAGACAGACAGACAGACAGACAGACAGACAGACAGACAGACAGACAGGAAGGGAGAGAAATGACAGAAAGAAAGAGGTGGTTAGACAAGAGACATCGGTGGGATGTATGTATGCATGTGTTCTTGTAACGTGCAAAACTTCACGCCTACGGGCATGCTCAATGCGCACACAGAAAAAAGAGTCACCCATTAAAGATATACGTTTTAAGTCCCTTCTTAAAATGAGAGTTTGTGGGACTTTCTGAGCAGTTCAGGAATGTTGTTCCAATAGCTGGGTTCCACAAAACTGAAAGATCGGCGGCCATAGTTACCAAGCCGTCGGTGTGGGACACAAAGAAGTTTTTGAGTGGATGATCTTAAATTTCTAATCGGTTTATATTCCTCGAGCAGCGCTCGCAGGTAGAGTGGAGCTGCACCTGAGACGCAGTTGAACACAGTGCAAAGAACTTTGTGTTCAATACGACGCTGCACCGGGAGCCAGTGAAGGCCTCTTAGAATTGGCGACACGTGGGCCATTCTTGAAGGGCGCGCAACAATTATAGCACCGATGTTTTGAAGGCGCTGCAGACGCTGAAGTTGTTCTTGCGTGGCTCCTGCCAGCAAGCTGTTACAGTATTCCCGGAGGGAGAGGACTAGCGTTATTTTAAGTGTCGAAGCAGCTTTCTTGGTGAGACATCGTCTGATGCTGGCAATCCGACGCAGCTGCAGATGAGCAATCGATATTGCAGATGAGCAACCGATATGTGAGGACGGAGGAAATGATGGAGAGATTTACGTTTGATGAGAAAAAGAAACCAAAGGAAAAAAGAAATGAGGCAGAGAGGCTGGTAGGGAGGTTGCGAAAGACATCGGGGGGGGGGGGGGGGGGGGGGGGGGGGGGAGGTATGCAGCGGTCACAACGGAGCCGAGGATGGCTGTGGCATCTTTGAAGACGGATCAGGGTACCAGTGCGAGAGGCAGCCCAATGGAAAGACTAAACAGACAGAACGACTTCCAGCCCTGCGTTCATGGCGGACAAAGCGAGAGGCAAACATCGCAAAGCAGGGGCGCCCAGGCTGTTTGCCCAAGCCTGAGAGGGAGAGAAGGGAGAGGGAGGAGAGAGAGAAAGAGGAGAGTGAGAGAGAACCCCTTCACCAGGGCCTAGCGCGAGAGGAGGGCAAGGGGGGACGGCGTAGGGGAATGGAGTGAAAGAGAATGCGCTGTACCCAGTGCTTCGGAAGATGTCGACAAACCCACTTCTTTCGTAGCATTAACCTCGATCTGTGGGCGCAGGATGACCCTAGGTCAGAAGTCAGTGCGGTTCCACAGTCCACAGTCTGTCTCTGTGTCCTACAGGAGCCAAAAGGGGACTGGGCAGGGCAAGAGGGCAAGTCCCCCAATCCTCTGGCAGCCCAAGACATGAGCCACAGCAATCCATGAGCCACAGCAAACCTCTCTATGGAATATGGGGCTAGGCCAAGTAGTCCTTGGGCTAGGCAGACCTTGCACGCTGCATTCTTGGTGAAGAGTGTCTGAAGAACGAAAGTCAAGTACGAGAGTTCTCAAGAAAGTGAGATTAGAAATAACAGAAACCTAGTCAACGCCATTCAATGCCACAAGCACCTTCAACATCACCACTACAATTAGCTCCCGCAGCAGTAAGACGTCACACATTCGAGGCGAAGGATTCCTTGAAAACGTTAGTGTCACTTCCACCTGTCACACAGCGGTCCATGGTGTGTGATAGTGAGCTATGAACATAGGTTAAGAGATCCTCAACGTTGGATAAGAAATACAATGACGTATTGAAATTAGTGGGAAAACAACGAGTCCGCTTATCCCGCATTAGAGAATGGTATTGATGTTTCCATATTCGCCTCTGTCTATTTCATACTTCATGACAAATAGTACGTCACATCTTACAGAACATACACAACTTTAAATGTTTTTCTTCCACATTTTTAAATGCAAAATCATGTTGTGTAAAAGACAGTAATGACATGATCTTTAAGAATCCATCCACATCGGTGAAGTATCTGCCAAATTCTACTCAGAAGCAACACTAAAAGCAGAACAAGTCTCGACAAAACAAAGGTAAACTATCTGTTTCCCCCCCCCCCCAAAAAAAAAAAAAAATTTGAAGACAGGACTGAATCATTTCTACGGCGCCGTTTGAAACCCAAAGGTCTAAGATTTCACTGCTCTGATGAGAACTTATGGGACGAAAGTTCCACTCCAAAACCCGGAGCCAGCACTAGCTCCGCGAGCTTCCAGACGCCCATCACACGAGCTGCGACTTTTACTGTTTGCCCCCACGCTCCCACCGGGCGACCCCAACGGGCGTTATGAAATAAAAGGCCAATGACTGTTTAAACAGACTGTCCCCGTCGCGAGCACGGCAAATAGGGCCCATTTACCACATCCCACAAGGCAAAGTTGCTGGGTGATTTCAACCTCGTGCCGTGCATGACATTGTAGAGATTTGCTCCATCACCTCTGGCTCGCCCCTACTCCTGGAATGCCCGAGTGCAGGCAAGCTTGTGGGCGGTGTGAAGACGTCAACGTATAACCCGGCGTCTCGGCGCTCGCGTCTTGCCGTCGTCTCCTTCGCGACGACGTTGACGCGTCGTTGCCTTGGATACGGCGTTGACCCAGCATGCAGTGGGCGATTCGGTGGGTTGAAATTTGAGATCGCAGTGTGTAACGAAACGTCTGTGTACACGCAATCGTGTCTCATTATCGAGGACATGCCAAGGAGGAAAGAAAACACAATGTCGCACGGCAAATATATGCCCGTCGCGAAATCCACCAGAAAAGCCACTCATCCATACTTGCCAGAACGGTTGTCCAACAGCACTTAACCAATGGCCGGGGACGCGTTGTCGTCACTTCCGGAGTTATTTGTAGAAGCCACGTGCTTTCAGCCATGTTGGTAAGAGGCGAGCGCTGTCTGCTAAGCTGTGCTACGGGAGACGTGCAACCATGCCGACTTCTTGCTGCGTGAAAAAGTCTTTTAACAACCAACAAAAAGAAAAAATTAAGAGCAGTCAAACGCTCCTACTACTTTATACCATCAGAGAAAACCAATCTAGGTCCGATTGTGCAAAGGGTGACCGAAGCTAGACGAAGAGGATGGAAAAAAAAAGATTTACAGAATAGATCTGACCTTTCGAGACAAACACCCGGCGAGAATCAGCAGACATCTCCCACGTATCCTGCTACGAAGAATCAATAGACTTCCAAAGACCTATAATTCTTAAACTCTTCCAACGTGTACGCCGATGTTCCGAGTACAACAATTAAATATGTCCATGGCACTCGTTGGTCCTTCGTCAGCTGGTATGGATGGATAAATGGATGGATGGGTGGAGTTTTACGGCTTATCAGCCTTTGTAGGCTACGTAAGGCCACTGAGCACAAAAACCACTAGAATAGTTCCGAGTCAGCGCAAATCCAGTCACGATGTACCTAGTTATTCGCCTCTTACGAATCGCAATGGATGGATGGATGGATTGAGTTTTACGGCATATCAGCCTTTGTAGGTTATGTAAGGCCATCAAGCACGACAATCGCTAGAATCGAGCAAACGGAAATCAAGTCACGGTGTCCCTATTTATTCGACTCTTACGAATCGCGAAGGGAGATGTGGTGGGTCAATTCTTACCTCCCCCCCCCCCCCCCCCTCCCAACCCACAGGGAGCTAGCGTCAGCTGATATGGATCGAGCCCGCCGATCACCTCAATTTTGTTGAGGTAAAATCGACAGGCATCGGGCTTGCGAAAGTCAACGTAACGCGTTTTCTTCCTCACGGACATTACCTTAGAAAGAAAAATGTATCAACTAACTATAATTATTTTAGATGTTGGTTTCTTGGCACAGCCAGCTTACCATGTCGGAGCAGATAAACAAATAAGAGAAAAGCGAAACGATCACTCGTGCACTGAGTTTTGATGCGTGACCGGGACACTCCCCGCAGTATGTTTTGTTTGCTTTGTATGTAAGGTTTTAGCACTAGCTGTAGGTGTAAAAATGGTCAGTTATTAATATAATTGGTGAATTTAGTTGTCATGAAACTTTGTTTTGTGCTTTAATGCCATTTTCTTGTCATAATCTTACACGCTACATTACGCCGAATGCGGGCAAGTTGATCATGCACTCATCGACTCTATGATCGTGAATTTTCTGTCCTCGCCTGACCAGGGAAACGAAATAGTCAATTCAAGCCAGAACTAAACAGTTATCTGCTGCCACTCATTCGAGCTTTACATGAAACATTATATCACACTAGCTCGATCGTCTGCTGGCGTAGTGGCTACGGTTCGATCGTGTTCGTCTGCTAGGTATGTATGGTGTGGTTTGTTTACTTCTCTTCTGTGGGTTTTGTGAATTTTCTGTCCTCGCCTGACCAGGGAAACGAAATAGTCAATTCAAGCCAGAACTAAACAGTTATCTGCTGCCACTCATTCGAGCTTTACATGAAACATTATATCACACTAGCTCGATCGTCTGCTGGCGTAGTGGCTACGGTTCGATCGTGTTCGTCTGCTAGGTATGTACGGTGTGGTTTGTTTACTTCTCTTCTGTGGGTTTTGTGCAGAAAGTATACGTGACAATAGTCTATTATGACTATTTTCGATTAGTTTTTTTATCTAATTAAACTTTTTGCATGCTTTAATGCCATCCTTTTGCCACGATCTAGCGATAATCACTCCTCAACACAGACCCGAAACACCCCAACATATAGCACCGGAAGTTGTGTAACCTACGATCATGGTTGCGATGCTAATTACCATATGACCCCTGGTGAACTCTTCCCCGGCCATACTAACTCAGGTGCACGACTCTCTCTCTCTCCCTCTCTCTCGCCCACTCCGAGACGGCGTGAACTTGTCAAGCACTACTGACACAAGGCAGTCTGAAGCTTTTCATTAGGACTTGCGAAAACACTCTGACAGCAACAAAAGCCCATCTTGCTCAACGCCCATACCAACGACTCAGTCACTGTTGTGAGCGATGACCATTGAAGCGTGGGAGCCACGTGACCCATATCTAATGAAATATCTCTTTCGCGACCTCCCTAAAGATTCAATGGGGATTACTCCAGACTTAAGATTCCACACCAAGGAAGCCACTGAACCGCAGAGCACCACGTGCAGACTATGCCACCCTGGGAGATCATTTTTCAATGCTCGAATTTTTCAAGTGGTGAAGTTCTTATCCCAAGCTATGAGCTGTCATTGATCGGTATGAAACCTAAGTCGAGAAAGGAATGCCGCGTTGCAATAAACACACAAATGGCAAGCCAGCTTTCCAGCGTGAGGGATCAGTAGACATGAATGGATTCAAATAGTAAATATCTATCAGGCACTTCGTCACACCGTAGTGGGCCTTGCTTTAGAGAACAAAAAAAAAACACCCACATGTGAGATACACAAGCAAACAATGTTGCTGTTTGTGTAACATTGCCCAGGAGCGTCACTGTAAAAATCTAAAGGGCAGAAAACAGACTGTGATCAAGTCACTGTAATCTTCCAATATTACTTCTCAAAATCTCGAACATCTCATGTGACGAGAAGAAAAATAACTACCGAGTGTCGCTTTACCCTACTTATTCTGAAGGCATTACTTGCGCTCCATTTCTCAAAAGCCTCGTGTGACATATAGAGAAACTAGACTTCTCGCCCAAAGCGTCATTGCATGATTGCATGAATGTAAACTTTGCGTGTCTCTGTTTCTCTCAATCTGGCCTTACTTCTCTCATCAACTGCGGTACATCTGTTTCGACAAATGGGAGTTGTGAGTCTCCAGCATTCCAGGATGCACAGCAAGGTTGGCATATTTATAACTAATATGCCAACAACTGAATATTTCTGTCACATCGACTTTTACTATAAAATGTAATATAATGCAACTTAAACACACTCGCGTGCGCGCTAACGCCCGCACACACATGCACACTTCAAATGGTTATTAACACCCATGAGCGTGTGTGTGTGTGTGTGTGTGTGAGAGAGAGAGAGAGAGAGAGAGAGAGAGAGAGAGAGAGAGAGAGAGAGAGAGAGAGAGAGAGAGAGCACAATAAACATTGCGTTAACACCAGTTATCTGACAGTGATGAAAGGCCCAGACGAACTGTACCTATAAATAAACATCAAGCCCACCCAGTCTGAATGGACCGCGCTACCATCACAACTCCAAATGCCAGCGGAAGAGCGCTTCTCAGAAACATCTCCTTTTATCTTTCTCATCGATCCCTTCGCTGTTTGTTCGTCTGGCTCTTCCCCGAGGGTCAGACATTTCTCCATTCTCAAACTAGCTTTGAGACCCCTGAAAGACGTGTATATATTGACTCATTCCTGCGACAATGAAAAACTTAATGAAATCGACGACGTTCTTAAAGTCCCAGTCTCAACTCGAGGAGAGAAAAAATTCACTAACAAATGAAAATTAAAACCAGCGATGAATTTTTCATCCATGGAAACTGTTACATGGACAGGGAGACAGACGAAGGGACAGAGAGACAGAGAGGCAGACGGACGGACGGACGGACGGACAGACAGACAGACAGACAGACAGACAGACAGACAGACAGACAGACAGACAGACAGACAGACAGACAGACAGACAGACAGACAGACGCAGTAGAGACAGGCAGGCAGGTAGACAACCAGATACACTCAGGCACACAAAACTCTCTCTCTCTCTCTCTCTCTCTCTCTCTCTTTCTCTCTCTCTCACACACACACACACACACACACACACGCACACACACACGCGCGCGCGCACACACACACACATACCACACACGCACATACACACACAAACACATACACACACACACACCAAACACAAATATCAATATATCACAACATACACACACACACACCACTCTCTCTCTCTCTCTCTCTCTCACACACACACACACTCTCACACACACACACACACACACACACACACACACAAGCTACCATCATCAAAGTTCCTTTTCTCACTCTCTACCTAAACCCACATCAATATCATAACCCTATCCACGGCAATTAACCATTCTTTCTTCATGCTCAGTCAGACATCGAGAACCAGCGAGCACCTTTCACGTCAGGCTGTCTACGCCCAACATAGGACTCCATTCGCTCGATGCCTTCTCATCAGCTAAAACCCCTTGCTCCCTGGCATCTATTTTCAGTCTCTTTCCAGCCCAGGAGAGTTTAACCTCCAGCGCTTTGAATCGGCAGTACAACAGACCACAGGCAAGATCAATGGGAGGTTGGGCCGGGTCTGGAAGTGGACACGGGGTCTGGAAGCAAACACGGCCACCTGGATTCCTGCAGAGGCGGCGTGCTGGCACCCCAGTGACAGTTCCTGGCCTCGTCATTCCGCCACCGGACTGCCCTGTCCTGCCAGTCTGCCTCCAAGACAAACACTCCATTTGCCGGCAAAACATCGGCATCGCGTGCCGTCTCTCTCTCTCTCTCTCTCTCTCTCTCTCTCTCTCTCTCTCTCTCTCTCTCTCTCTCTCTCTCTCTCTCTCCTCACGCCCCCCCCCCCCCCGAAACCCAATCACATCTCTCCAGGCTCCCTGCGACACCCTTGTCTAAGCCCAACTGTCCGCTCTCCGAACCCATCCCCTCCCAGATCCCAGATCCCAGCATTGATCTGCAAGAATTCTGAAATCGACATCGATCAAGTGGACCTGCTTGCCAATGCTGGATGCTGTTGACGTGACTCCTGAGTGCCAAGCACCTCGAACCATGCGTGGCTTTTTCACGGGCGTCGGTAGGGTCGATTGCCAGAGATGGCATCTAGCAAACAAAACGGAAACGGAAGACTGACAGTGCGTCAAGTTCATGTTGTGGGCGGGGAAATGGAGGAGTTCAGAGGCGTGTTCTTGAACCTAATCGCGTTCAGCATCGGGCACGTCTCTGAAGGATGTTCCCCTTGTGGGTTGGTGGTAGAGAGGAGAGCCACAGCGTCTTTCTACGCCATTAGTGAACAGGCGAATACCTCGGGAAATCGTAGCTTGTCTTGCTCTTACTCTAACCGGCTCTGGTGACTTTTCGTGGTCAATGGCCTTGCGTAGCCAACAAAGGCAGATAGATAGTAAAATTCTAATCAGCTCCATCTTCATCCTGAAGGACGTTACCAACTTTGTGAAGACAACTTGGGAAACTCATCAACACTGCGACAGCCTCATCCATCTCTCACTACCATCTGGGAGCAGCTTTTCCCGCCAAGGCTCTTTCAGCTAAACCCATTGATCTCTCTGAGGCGATCTGAAACTATGCAGTCCACGCAGTCGGTCGTTCTCAGGAGATGTGTCCAAGCTGGTTCCCTGCCGTGGCGGGATAAGCAGCTTCATGGTCAGTCGGCCTACAAGTCTAAGAGACCGAGGAGGCCTGCGCCTACGAGGCCAGCAGATCTCGAAAAGGAAAACCTCCGAGCAGCCGTGGGCAGCGGCAGGCAAAGCCAGGTAAGCTGGCGTGCTGGTCTTGGCACAGTGTCTCCTCCTCAACTATCCAGGGTCATCGGCTCCAAATCCTTCCCGAACAGACTGGTCGTAGTCCCCAAAACCGCCTCCTCTTTGAAGAACAGACGACGTGGCTAATTAGGCCCCGGGGAGTTGGGGACTCCACAGAATGGCCAAGGCTTTGGGGAGAACTTCCCTGTGGGCGGAGAGATTGGGCTTCTTGGCAACCAGCGACCCTCGAGTAAACTCTCGGTGAACAAAAAGGCAAACAACGGAGGGCATTCCGCACTTTCTACGCAGAGGTCTGCCCCTAAACAAGTTCGAAGCCTCGCTTCCTGAGATGAGGAAGTGAGGAGAAGTTTCCCCCGTTGTTTTCGTGGATTCTGATCATCTCGCGAACCTTTGACCTCCAAATAAAGGTGCTCAGGAGCATCTCAAAGGGCAATACAGTGCCAGGCCTTGAAAGCTCAGTCACTTGTAGTAAATATAAATAACAATAATGATTTTGTTTCTAAAGCACTATTACAAACATATATTGAAACTCACGGTGCTTTACATACAACTAACTTATGTACAGAGTTAAAAGACAAGGTTACGTCCAGCAATGCACACACAGAGAGAGAGAGAGAGAGAGAGAGAGAGGGGAGAGAGAGAGAGAGAGAGAGAGAGAGAGAGAGAGAGAGAGAGAGAGAGAGAGAGATCTTTAAAAGAAAAGAAAGAAAAGAGACTAATATTAATAGAGCAATTAACGAAAAACATGTTTATTACTCTCCTTCCCCCCCCCCTCCTCCTCTCTCTCTCTCTCTCTCTCTCTCTCTCTCTCTCTCTTAACCTTGTGATAATGAACTGGTGGACGAGGTGTGGGTTTTTTCCGTCTGGGAGAAGAGTGACATCGGGCAAAAGGCAGAAAATGTGTGTCAAACTTCTACGATCCACTAATCATTCCAAGCTGATTCCTGCTGGAAAGTTCCATGCAGATTGCTTCGGCATCGTTTTTATCCAGCTCGTCAAGTACATGTATCAACAGATAGGCAATCATATTCCAGGCTGGAGGAAAAGTTTTACCGTACAGTTGTTTGATAGAGGGTGTCAAAGCCAATACAACACTTTCAACATATCGCTCATGATGTGAGCACATAAACAAACCGTAAATATACATTCACGCTGCAAACATCAAGGGAATTTCCTCTGCTATGATAGCGTTCACGAAACACGGTCATTCACGATTTATTCCCTTCATTCAGGATCAAACGCCAAGCCAGCGAGTATCCTAGTAACTGGTGCCAGGTAGCGGTAAAGATAGAAGGACTTCAAAGGGATCGTTGTACCAGATACGTCGTTAAGGTTGCGGGTCATGTTCATGGCCCTCCAGGTGGGACCATAACCACGCGGTTCGATCCTCAGCAATACGAACAGCAACCAGTCTCATCAGTTGATAGATGAATAGGGAGGGAGGGAGGGAGGGAGGGAGGGAGTGAAGGGAGGGAGGGGGTGGAGGGAGGGAGTGAGGGAGTGAGGGAGGGAGGGAGTTAGTTTTACGGGCTATCAGCCTTTGTACAGGTGATGTAAGGACATTAAGCACGAAAATCACGAGAATAGGTTAGCGTATTTAGTCATTTGCCTCTTACGAATCGCGTAGATAAACGCGGTGGTTCTATTCTGACCTCCAACCCACGGCGAAGAGAGAGAGAGAGAGAGAGAGAGAGAGAGAGAGAGAGACAGAGAGAGACAGAGAGAGACAGAGAGAGAGAGAGAGAGAGAGAGAGAGAGAGAGAGAGAGAGACTGAGAGAGACAGAGAGAGACTGAGAGAGACTAGAGAGAGAGACAGAGAGAGAGGCAGAGAGAGAGAGAGAGACTGCGTGAGAGACAGACAGACAGACAGACAGAGACAGAGAGACAAAGAGAGAGACAGAGAAAAAGATAGATCTATCGAGTTTTTAACCCTACGCCCTCAATGATGTCTTCAAAAGTATCTATGATAATCTTTCAACTTCCTCGTTCGCGTTAATAGAATAACTTGTCATCGAACAATGCGCTTTGAGGACTGTGGAAACTCCCCACTATTAAACACACACGCGCACACACACACACACACACACACACACACACACACACACACACACACACACACACACAAGCTATCGGCGATTTGCTTGAATGTCCCATGGCTACTACACGCTGCCATCACAAACAAGTGCGTCTTTAACGCTTTATGTTAAAAGCTTAAGCCAATGCACATAACAAACATGTAGATATTGCAATGCATGAGCACGTGGTCTCAAAGTGCACACATACTGACGTTATTTCTCACTCTGCCAAACAGTAGCGCTGCCTTGATCTGGAGACCCTGGGGCGGGTTTGAAAATAGGTAGTCGATCTTGGTCGCAAGATCTTGCTTCGCAGTAAGAGCTAGCTAAAAAAGAAACTACCCAACGTGACGAAGTAATGCGCATGCGTAGACGTCACGACAAGAGGTGAACTAGCCACATTTCAATGGCCGACGTGTTGCCGGTTCACTCAGAAAACGCTCTATTTCGAGATACTAGCAACCCATCCAAAGAAAATATAAGCCATGCACAGCATTAATTTATCAAAGGTGTATGTTGAATGCATTAATAGATCGTGAAACCTCCTACAGTTTACACATCGAATGCAGGTCAACGCATCCACGCCGAACATTTGTCTCCAAGATGGCGGCGCGCACTGTACTCATGCTGTCCGCCATCTTGAATCTTAAAAGCTAGGCACCTCTCAAGCTGCCTCGCTCAATCTACGCTCGTCTACGATTGGCTCGATAGCAAGCAAAGAATGAAACTGCCCATTCGGCGAGATCTACGTAGATCTACCGAGATCTTCGCATTTTCAAACCCGCCCCTGTTCAAACCAGACTACACAGCAGAATACCTCAGTTCGCATGGGTGATTCCTACACCAACACCGGACACGTGCTCTGGTCACGGTCTATTAGGCTGGCCGCTCTTCGCCACGTTCCCACGGCTCCAGATAATCACCACAGCTGGCCACAGGAGAAAGTCTCTCATCAGAAGGCAGCACTCACACCAATAACCCACTCGCTTTCTGGGGTTTGTGGCAAAGGCCGTTTATATCGAGTTTCCGCACTGGTGATGAACCAGTGGCTGTGCGATTATGGCGTTATATAAATGGGTTTATGGATGGATGTAAGACGTGGAAGTATGGGGGCAGTGCGAGGGTAACATCGTTCAGAGACTGACTGCTAACTAGACGATTTGTACCAATCCCTCCTTCTCTTCGGTCAAGGTCTAGGGTTGTTCTGAACGGTGCCTTCTCCCTCCCTGCTTTCATCTCTGTTCCCACACCCACAACTATCTCCCTCTCTCTCTCTCTCTCTCTCTCTCTCTCTCTCTCTCTCTCTCTCCTGTTCTTCCTCCCAACTTCTCCCCATTCCCCCACTGCAGACAGTACATTTACTGAATGTCGTTAAAAAATCAGATTACCACCACTAACACAACAAAATATGAAACCACAAATTACGTCAGATAACAAACACCCTGTCATTATAGGCATGTAACATCATCACAAGTATTTCTTGACCACCATAACACTTTTTCTTACTAGAGTTTTTCTCAAACTTGCAATCCATATTCATTTCTGCCACAGGCGGAAGAATTATTTTCCACCTGTACATTCTACAGTTGAAAGGACACGAGTCCGCAAACCATGTGACAGAACTGTCAAAAGCTTCTGATCGACCCGACCAACTCACAACCCCGGTGTAGTGAGAGTTTGTTGTACCGGTCGATCCCTTCAGCTTGACGGACGGAGGAACAATTGGGCCTCACTGTCAGCTCTCACAGAAGTCCCTACTACTCTCATGACTGGTGTCTTGCCCTCCACACGGCTGCAAGACCTGGCTACTCGATCTACCTGCAGAACCAAAGGAATGAAAGGACCAGGAATGCGAGCTTGGGTCCCAAGTTCAATGCACTTCGTCAGGCGTGGTGATAAATGACAGACGAGAGGAGTGGAACTGGAGCGAAAACGAATGGCGTTTAGAGGTACAGCTCACGCTCATAGCAGGCAAATCAAGTCTGATTAATGGCAATGCAGTAGGAATGCATGCAGGTGTGCTTTGCGTGGGTGCGCGCGTGTGCGCACGAGTTCCTCTGTGTGTGGGAGTGGGGTGGGGGTAGGGGGGAAGGGGTGGCTATGTGTGCGCGTGCGTGCGTGCGTGTCCGTGTGTGCGGGTGCGAGCGAGATCCTCTGTGTGTGTGGGTGGGGGTAGGGGGGAAGGGGTGGCTCTGTGTGTGTGTGTGTGTGTGTGTGTGTGTGTGTGTGTGTGTGTGTGTGTGTGTGTGTGTGTGTGTGTGTGTGTGTGTGTTTTAGAGGGTGTGGGTGTGTGTGTGTGCGCGCGTGTGTGTTTTGGGGTAAATGAATGTGTGAGTGTGTATGTGTGTGTGTGTGTGTGTGTGTGTGCGTGCGTGCGTGCGTGTGTGCGTGCGCGCGCGAGTGTGTGTGTGTGTGTGTGTGAGAGAGAGAGAGAGAGAGAGAGAGAGAGAGAGAGAGAGAGAGAGAGAGAGAGTGTGTGTATGTATGTTAGGGCGTGAGTGTGTATGTTTGTGTATGTGTGTTTGTGCATGTGAGTGTGTAAATGTGCAAGTGTAAATATGTGTAAATGTGTGTGAATGGGTATGTGAGCAGGTGTGGATTTGTAAGTGTGCACGCGCTTGCATGCCCGCGCATGCGAATGTGTGTGTGTTTATGTGTTAGATCCAAGATAGTCGCCGAGACGAGACACGCAACCACTAGGGCGGAAAAGTTGAACGCACGAGAATTTCATGGCCCACTTTCTAGATACATCATCTCCACGTAGAGCAAGCTTTCGCTCAATACAAGGAAAATCATCATCTATCTCCTTTATCACTTTACAGTTAACAGAAAAGGCTGAATATAGGCTGGAACTCGACAGTAAAATTTAAAACTGTGAAAACGGCTTGTCGTCCAGTGGTTGACGTCCAATTAACGCAAGCCAAATGAGAAGACATTTGCGTGCAGAAATACATGTTCCACGCGTCTAAAGGGGACATAAGGACACCACATTGCGAAATAACCTTCACGACATAGTTTACAAGATCGACTGCAAATTCTAACCGTAATTTCTTCACTGACAGGCTGAGCGATGGAAATGAATTTCAATCAGTTCCATTCACTGATGCAGCCTGAGGGTGTGGTTGGACTCGCTGAGGCGAAGGTCATATTCTGAGGGGTAGAGGGAGAGAGAGAGAGAGAGAGAGAGAGAGAGAGAGAGAGAGAGAGAGAGAGAGAGAGAGAGAGAGAGAGAGAGAGAGCGGGAGGGAGGGAGAGAGAGAGAGAGAGAGAGAGAGAGAGAGAGAGAGAGAGAGAGAGAGAGAGAGAGAGAGAGAGAGCGAGAGAGAGAGAGAGAGCGAGAGGGAGGGAGGGAGGAGGGAGGGAGGGCGTGAGGGAGGGAGGGAGGGAGGGAGGGAGGGAGGGAGGGAGGGAGGGGAGAGGGGAGATATGCGGGGTGGGGAGAGGGAGGGGAGAGAGAGAGAGGGAGGGGAAAGAGAGAGGGGGAGGGGAAAGAGAGAGGGAGGGGAGAGAGAGAGAGAGAGAGAGAGAGAGAGAGAGAGAGAGAGAGAGGGGGGGGGGAAGGGTTTGTTTGCGAGAGGGAACGCTTCTAAGCGGCATTGAGAAAATCTTACACAAGACCCAAACATTCAGGCTACATCCGAAATTCAATAAGCAATCGATCACACTGTAATTAAGTGCTACTTCCCAAAATGAAGTCAATTATTAATGGAAAAAAAGAAGACAAAACCCAAATGGCAATAGAAACAGACGACACAGAAATACTATTAGATTAACTTTCAACAACGACATATCAATTGGTTTTGAAATATTACGGACCAAAATACGGCTTGTACACAGTTAAGTCGAGTTCGGAAACTAGCAGGTTGCCTGGCAGAAATGTTATGGAGCGATCAAGGTAAGCACAGAGTCCTTGCGGGGAGGAGGGGGGGAGGGGGGAGGGGGGAGGGGGGAGGAGGGGGTGTTGGTTGTGTTAGGAGCAATGAGTAGAATGCAGTAGAAGGGATAATACAGTGCAGACGTAGAATAGGATGAAGAAGAAGACAGGAGTAGAAGGAGGAAGAAAAGGGTGTGGCGGGGGAGGCAGGGGGGGGGGGGGGGCAGAAGGGGGGGGGCAGAAAGGGGTGGCAGGAAGTAAAGGGTGGGGGTACATTTCCCCACGTCACCCTCTCCCACCTTGGTACGATACGTGCGATTTTCTGGGTCTGTTCATCAACAAACGCACAGTCCACATTGGGGAGCTCAGCGGGACCACTGGCATTAACAGAGAAAAGCAAGTCAGTCCGGGACACGTCGATAAAACTATCAACACACAGACCTACCTACCTACCCAGTCCATTCAATGGAGACATCTTGTTTGGCCTACGTCACTCGAGGCGCTTGGAAAGCCAAATGAATGAGTGCCGCTCCATCCCATTTGAGCAAATAGTGAATAAAACGAATCGATTACGAGTCATGGGAATAATTTTCCATCAAAACTGTCAGTTACTAGGCTTCGGTGTGTAAGTGTGTCCTCCAGTAGAATAAAACAGTATGCTTTTACCTACTGTTTGAAATGAACATTGATTCGTACGATAATATCGAAGTGAGAGATTAAAACGTAATTCGGCCGAAAGGAACAAATTAATAATAAATGATAACTAGCATCAATGTATTGAAAGCAGCAAACCACTGCGTGTACTAAGGGGAAATTGAACTCGATATATCGATCTGTTCAGAGATTATCAATGTTCCGGTGTAATGAGAGAGAGAGAGAGAGAGAGAGAGAGAGAGAGAGAGAGAGAGAGAGAGAGAGAGAGAGAGTTTCAGCCCAATCAAGCCCACACCTATGCAACGACAGCTCAGGCAGGCAGGCAAGTGGCTGCATGTCTACAAGACCCCCCTGCCTCTTTCCCCTTCTTCTCTAAAGCGCCATGACCAGTGGTCACTGAGGTCAGATTTAGGGCAATTCGGTCAAAGGCGGTGCAGCGTGGAGAGACCAAAGCTCATCTATAACATCTTTCACCTGCCTGGCCGTCTCCATGGGAGGCCTTGTAACCCACGTCTGTAAAACTAACCACAAGGCAAATCAAACTGTGCAGCCTGGAGGTTTACGCCTGCCTGCCTGCTAGCTTCTCAGTGCGGCCAGATATTGCCATGCGCCCAGGCAACGAAAATGTCATAGCGAAAGCTGGTAATGTAACATTGTAGTGGTAACAATAAAGTCCCATGACAAGGTTCGCAAAAGGCGACAATGCAATGTCACATGTGATAGACGAGAAAGCGTCGGCAGTTGTGGAGGAACCCTTAACCGAACTTGAAAGGCCGTTGATTTCCATTCGCAACAACCGCAACACGATGTGTCAATAAAGTCAACAAAGTTATCCCCCTTGAAAGTCAACCCAAGTATATAAAAAAACAAAATCCCACTTTTGTGCACCAAGTACTTCCATACATCGATTCCATCACGCAAACTCCGCACTTCATGGGGCACGTACTAAATCGGTACCTTTTCAATCGCACGTGAGCACAAATTGAACACTGCACTCAGTCCACAACAGAAAATAATCACGTCGAATTTTGAAGAAACGCTATATTCTACGTTCCAAGGTTTACAGCCCCATAAACTTTACACACTAACGGTGGGTGGCCACCAGCTATCGGCTGTGGGTCTGCCTCAGCTATTAACCGGAAGTAATAGATTGGACGCGTCACATTACAACAACTCCACAGTGTAGTCAGTCAAGCGCGCCTCCTTCTATGTTGTGGCTGACCTAGTTCGACGCGAGCGTAAAAAGCCTGCTGGTACTATTTATTTAAAGATTACCTACAACGAGACTGGACGCGTAATGTTCGTATTCATTTACAAAGTACTCAAGCGAAACTCGCACGTCGAGTTGTGCTGGAACATGTTCTCATTTAGACAAAGAAAAAGCTAGAATATGTATTAACCCTCGGGTGTCGCAATTAATCTGAGCATTGGGACTTTTGTGTGCTTTTGTTGTTGGTGGTGGTGGTGGTGGTGGTGTTATCTTGCACTCCGATGGTTAAAGTGAAAAACATGTAATTCAATATATCCCAGTACATTAAAAAATTATGACAACCTCAAAGCAGGCAGCAATGACCGAAGGCAGTAAAACGTTGGGAATACCTGGCTTGCTAATGATTATTCGTGAAGCTGCAATACTAACTTCAGTTGTTTTAACTTTACAGTAAATAATATATGGTGTTTTCGAAAAGCCACGTGTCAGTTTTTCCGTCAAGGGAGTCTCATACACTAATTCTGGTTCCACACGGCACGAACAACGGACAACGAAGCTCTGGCTGAGAACAACTTCTTTCCCCTAAACAGCTTATCTCGACCCTTCCGAGTGATAAACACCTGCCGCCCTGTGACAGCTGATTGGGAGCAGTTTATCCGTCCCAGTTTGTCACGGCTGTCTTGTTTCAGGTGAAAAACAAGACAAGGAGACAGGGGCGAGCAGTCGATGATTAGGTCCGACTGTTTGTGCGCATCAATCAACACGCCTGAAGAGCTAAGCTCTCCGTCATCGGCTGTCCTCTGTAAACATGTTCCCGTCAATAGCAGTGACGGCTCCAGGCGACCATCATATCTGTCGCCCTGTCTGCTTCCAGCGTGACTGAACACCGGTGAGCGGAATGTGTTAATTGTGTAGAATGAGACAAGAACAAATCCTCCTCCGCAACAATTGGTTTGCTAAGCAGATCGTTTTCGTCTTTATGTCATCAATGCCTATTCGCACACCGTGAGCAATCATTGATTTTTCCTTCGTTTATCGATGAAATTGACACCTTGAGGACAAAAGGGTGGGGGGGGGGGGGGATCATTCGTATTTCACGTGTGCGAGATACAGTCTTGCATCCTACCCTTAGAGTTAAATCAACAAAATAAAACGTTATCTTGTTGATTCGACAGTGGTTTGGTCCTCACCCTACAACATCTGTAAAGAAAAAGCAGAATTTACTGCAGAATGAAGTCCCGTAAGGTCGTCCACAATAGCACTCTGTTTGAAGAAATTACTTGTGATTCAGTTCTACTACCAAAACCGTCCTCAGAACCAAGAAACCAAACCACTGCATGCCATACACACACCTCTACATTCTATTGAGCTGAGGAGTCTGACATGCACTTTATATAGATAACCCTTCAGGAAATTTTTATGTGGTGCCTGTATTTCCTTAAATCACTATATCATACGTGTACACATATTTTCCAGGGGTCCCTTTTCTGGTGCTCTCATATCTGGGCTAATTGTTGACAAAAGCGCTAATTAGAGGCTGCCTCACATAATGCCACTTGACAAACGTTGTCCAAAGCCTTCGCATCGACATAAATTATTTCCATCAACAACAGGACTGTGAAAATGTTTTGTCTGCAATATTTCCCAGCCAAATCTCCCTAGTAATCAACACTGTCCCGTCCCATTTCACCGTGTGGTGTTCTACATCTAACAAACGGTCTGCCTTGTTTCTGCTGGCCACCGCAGTGACATGTATCACGTGGAACCTGCTCTCCATCCACTTGTTTCGCCGTCCCTGGTGCTGTTGTAGCGATAGCATGAATCAGCAGTGACGACGACCTCCCCATGTCTCCACAGACAATGTCAAAAACAGCTGCTTTCAAGGACGTGTGAGCAAATGTATTCTGAGATTTTTCCATGTGGTAGCGCGAGTAATTCTGCACGTCTTACACGAAATGACATTGATAACGACTGCAGAAGTGTGGTTTCAAAATCGAATGCAGAAGTACTAAGTACATCCTTACACTGTATTCCACGAGACATACCTTTTGCCAAGTACACCTACGATAAATATTCTGAATGTTTAAAAGACAGCATTCACATTCTGCCAATCATCAATGTGTAATCCATCTTTTTTCACTTGCCTCCATGCACAGCCAACGGTGCACGTGTCTTAAATACCATACCAGAGTACCTCTCTCTCTACACACACACACCCTCCCCCAATCAACTGAATGATAATCAATCCCATGCAGGACTGGTTCAAGCAGGTGGAAATAATGAGGTCAAAAGGGCGAGAGCAATGTGGTCAGGAAGAGACGGGGTCAGACATCCTCCTACACCGCAAACGTCCATCAGAAAGTGCGGCATTGCCACGAAACCCAACAGCGGGCGTCTTTGTCCTCAAACACTGTCACATCTGGGGACAACATTAGCTCTCTAAAAGCATTTCACCTGTGGAGGGTGCTCAGCCCCGAACAGGCATCAGGCATGTCCAAAGCTCCGCCGCCAAGATGAACGGCTGTCCTTGCTTAGAAGACCTCGGTCTTCAGACTTTGATTAGGTCAAGCCAGTCGCACATAACTTCGGCCAATACTCAGTAAATAACGGTGCGATGTACAGCAATAACGTCGTTGCTTCAATACATGCACGATGGACATACAGAACAGTCGATGCGTCCAGACTTAACATACTTATTTTACTGTTCACGTACCCAGTAAGTATACAAGTGATATATACCAATCATTTAGTCGCTTCATTCATAACATTACACTCGTACACATCAATCACTACACACGGCCCCATTGTCAGATAGAGTCCTGGGCATCTTGGTTTTGGGGGCCTGCAGTTTGGATTTTGGCGCCATTTTAGTTCCTGTTTAGTAAAACAGCTGGGCCCGTATTCACAACGGCGATTTATCTTTTTAACACTCGATTTATCCCCTAGCCCCGCGTTATCTTGATCGGTTAGATAAGGTACGCTCGTCAGAGGATCCTAGGTTGCGCTTTGCTATATATACTGGTTTCCAGCCAAGGGAGAGCGGAACAGGCAGTTGGAATCGTTTGAGTTTAGAGATAAATCGGAGTTAAAATAAATCGCCGATAAATCGCCGTTGTGAATACGGGCCCTGGTGAGTATTAATCAGCTTTAACGTACACCTGACACTGACCCGATCTGGGTGCAGATAAGAAGGAGCGAAGGCAAACAGAGTCACAGGTAAACCTATACTTCCAGGAGTCAGGTGGTGGTGGCAGGTAGAATACAGCAGCTGAGCGATAAAACATAGAAAAAGAATGCGTACAGAAGGGGAGGGGGGAGGGGGGGGATTAAAGTCTTGATAATGCTTGTCTTCCATTTTAAGGCACTACTGATTGACAGCAAATTCTGCCAGTGTGGTTAACATTTCCTTACTGCAGTATCCGTATATGGCAATGCTATGAGGAAAATTGTGAGCAAACCATTACGCGAAATCGAATAACTCGACAATTTCACCGATACTTTACAAAGGTACTATTTTCAATGAACAATCTCGAAAATGTCCTCATCGCAAACCGTCGACAGTTTTCACTTCCAATTCAAACGCGTGGCGCCCTTTTTCGCCCGCTAAAATGCTTTGCAGTTCTGCAGTTGAGAGGCAAACAGTCACGCTGTGTCATCACTGCAAGAAAACAAACACATAACAGCAGTTAGCAAGCTGTTAATTATGTTGAAAAAACTTAGCAGTTACCACGCCTAGTGAAGGGTCAAATGGCATACCATCTCTTCATTAATTAATAGCTTGTGGTGATGTCTGACGCAGGCTTCAGGCACAGGACGTGATGTGATACATGTATTCCCATGTTTTGTCTCTAAAAGCCACAATGTTCAGTGTCCTTATGAAGGGCTATCGTCAGCCATGCCACCTCCTACTTCAAGCATGATACAGCAAGTCCTTCTCTAAATTGCACCATAAATTGGTGACAGAAACACAATTTACCATGCGCAGAGCTACAAATTTATCTTAATCCGTTGTCCAGCAGTGACAGCTGACTGATGGGCGTCCACTAATGTAGCAGGCAGGCAGCGTCACGCATTAAGAGCCAAGTACAAAATAACAAGGCATCGAACTCTTGAATAAGTCGGCTTCGTAGAACGCATTTGCAGGTGGCCGTTTCATATGGCGGATAGCGCGGCTTGCAGAAAGAACACTAATGGACGGCCAGAGAGGACAAGAATGGGCCATATCGCGATGATGACTCGCACAATGTGAGTTTGTGAACTGCATGGGAAATAAAGGGCTTGTTGATCCCATTCACCATGCTCATTATAGCACATCGTTCAGGGTACACATCTCTCCGTCTGCAATGATTCTGCTGTCGTTTCGCAAAAGGGCAGCTTGTAACCTCGGGAAAATAGTCATATAAACCCTGTATTCGTCAAGGTGTGTAGATACGCGCTAGTAAACATTTTTCTGTAAGTGAAAGAAGGCACGCGAATTACATGATCCAAATCATAAGCCAAAGATTATAAGTACGTCTGCTGCTATAGCAGACAACGAGGTACAAAAAATAGAACGCTCGACATATCATTTTATCAGAGATAGCGATGAGAATATAGGCCCCCTGGTGTGGAATGATAACCATCGGAACGCCATCAATGGAGATTATCACGAAACTCCTGAACAAGACGGAAGAGCCATAGAAGATCTAGGGTTTTACAGCACTGGGACAACAGCCGCCTGCCCCCCAGGATGCAGCTTGCGTGACAAGAACATCTGCAGACATCGATCAGGCAGGGACAAAAGCCGTAAAGTGCAATCATGCACAGGTGTCCAAGTGCACGGACACTATGGCCCCATACAGGTCGCCAACATTTCCAAATGACCTCACCGTTTCAATCACCATAAGCAGCCGTGTAACCATGGTAACAAACCAACAGTGCCTCAAGTAACGATCCTTTTCGTTTCTGAAATTCAAACGTCTCCAAGATGACAGGCAGCTGCAGCAGGAAAGCCGGTGACTCGGGGCAGACCTCAGGAAATCGACTGGAGAGGAAATTAATGGAGGAGTTTAACGACGGGTTTCTGTCATGTCATGATGCCTCCGGCTGTGGCCTGTAAGGATAGGGAAAGATGGTTGAGGTGAAATAGGGATAGAGGAGAAAAAATAGTCCATGTCTCTATCTGCCTGTTTGTCTTTCTCTCTGCACGCCTGCCTGCCTGTCTCATACACACACAGACTCACACATACACACATACACACACACATCGCACGCACACACACATAATAACACACGCACACACGCACGCAGACACACACACATGCACGCACACACACAAACATACACGCATACGCACACGCACGCACACACACACACACACACGCACGCACACACACAGCACACACTCACGCACGCACACACGCACGCACACACACACGCACACACACACACGCACACACGCACGCACGCATGCACACACACACAGACACACGCACATACGCACACACACACACACGCACGCACGCACGCACACACACACACACGCACGCACATACGCACGCACGCACACACACACACACACGCACACATACATACACACACACACGCAGACACATGAATACACACGCACACGAACACACACGCACACACACGCACACACACAGCACACACACACGCACACACACTCAAACGCACGCACGCACGCACAAGCACGCACGCACGCACACACAGCACACACACACGCACGCACACACGCACGCACACACACACACACACAGACACTCACGCACACACACACACGCACATACGCACGCACGCACACACATACACACACACGCACACATACACGCACACACACATACACGCACACACGCACACGAACACATACATACACACACACACGAACACATACACACACACACACACACACACACACACACACACACACACACACACACACACACACACAAGCAGTCAAGCAAAAAGACAGACGCCGCGAGCCTGCACAGCAACCACATGCATAATGACGATGAATGGAGATTTACAGCCTATTACGGTATTAGTCTTTGCAGCCAGTGTACAGCCATTGATCTCCAAAATCACAAGAACATGTCTGAGGAAGAGTTGTTAAGTTTCGACTTCCCATGGTATTCGCCTTTTAAGAATCGAGTAGAGAGACAAAGTAGGTCTATTCTTACCCCCAACCTACGGAGGATGTGGCATACATGGGCGCGCATTTATACACGCACATGAGCGCAAGCATGCACGCATACACGCACAAACGCATGAGTTTACTATCAAAATAGAGAGATACTATTGATGACCTGATCAAGTCAAAGCAAACAAGAAGGGCAAAGCCCATACGACTCACATGCTTGACCTTGACCTTTATATGACCTTGACCTTCAGGTGACCTTCAAGGTCAAGGTCAAACAACTAAACCTAGCAATGACATCATACACTAAGAAATGATTTACACATTTTTTTCCTACCAAAAAAACATGTGACCTTGACCCAAGGTCAAGGTCATCCAAGGTCATGCAACACAAAGCTCTTAATTCAAGACATAGGAAGCACAATGGTGCTTATTGGCACTTTCTACCATGAGATATAGTCACTTTTAGTGGTTCACTACCCCATTTTGGTCACATTTCATAAGGGTCAAAGTGACCTTGACCTTGATGATATGTGACCAAATGTGTCTCATGATGAAAGTATAACATGTGCCCCACATAATTATTAAGTTTGAAACAGTTATCTTCCATAGTTCAGGGTCAAGGTCACTTCAAAATATGTATACAATCCAACTTTGAAGAGCTCCTGTGACCTTGACCTTGAAGCAAGGTCAACCAAACTGGTATCAAAAGATAGGGCTTGCTTTGACCTATATACCACTTGTAGCTAAGGTCGCCATTCTCAATAACGTGGGAGAAAATTGGGAAAATGTGAAAAATGACTGTTTTTGAGACCACATTTATGGCTCCTGTGACCTTGACCTTGAAGCAAGGTCAAGTCACTATGTATGTTTTTTGAGGCCTTGTCATCATACACCATCATGCCACATTTGGTGTTGATAGACTTAATAGTCTCCGAGAAAAATCCAACGTTTAAGTTTTTTACGGACGCCCGGACGGACGGACGCCCGGACGGACGGACGACACGGCTCAGTACATAGACTCACTTTTGCTTCGCATGTGAGTCAAAAAAGGTCTATGCCCTAAACGTTGATTTAAGTAAACATCACACGTTTCAGTGAAACGGACTGGAGAAACATCCCGCTGACAATGACAGAAGGGCTGAAACAGACACACAACACGAGGAATGCGACCATCACATCGCATTAAGGAAGAAGGCAACCCAGAAAAGTTGTTACTTTTACACTTTGCTTGTCAGTGGTTTTCATATCTAAATGTTGCAGTCATAATTACCCTACAAGGTTGACAAGCCATAAAGAACGATCCATCCATCCATGCATCCATTCATCCATTCGTCCATCCATCGCCTTTTCATGCTAATACCTGCTCACAGCCCACACTCAAACCCCTTGGTAATCGGACCACTCTGATACTCTTTCCCACAGGCTCCTCGGGAAGAGTGTAAACAGACTGCTGATTAGCGCACTGACATTAATTTTAGTTTCTCACTACAGCCCTCACAGGTACCAATGTTACTTCTGAATGGAAAGAGTTAATGTGATGCAGCTGCCTGACTCGCAAACGCAAGTCTAGGATGAATGCGACCATGAGCCAGCATCCGGTTGGAATCATTCCCAGAGAGTGGAGTTGCTGCTGGTACCTGATTCTGTATGTCATACCTATTGTCGGTCACTGGATTTATTGCGAGGTGCCAGAGAAGGATTGATCACGTGACCCAATGATCAGAGGGTAAAGCGGTTTGAGGCCCAGACATGGGTGATGAGTCGCTATATAAAACCAGAATCGGTGCAGATTCGAACGCCGCACCCACTGGCCTCAAGGGGCTGCGGGGCGAGCGCTCTGACCACATGGCCAGAAGCCGAAGGGCGAGTAGAGAACATGGAGACAAGACAGGACACGACGGGGAATGTTCGGAGTGTGGAAGAAATGGAGCAGCTCAAATCTAGTCTAGATTAGAGAAGCGAGAGGCGTGCTGTCTGGATCAATGACAGCAGCCAGACACACGGCCTCGGGGTGGTGACTTTCCCTTGTCCTCTGTCCCCCCTGTCCCCCGGCTCGCAAAGCATTCTGTCCCTACACCGTTGTGCTTGCACTCCGGTGGCTTCCCTCATCCCCATCCCCCACCTCCAGCTGCCCTCCCCACCCCCCCCCACTCCCCTTCCCGCCTCTTCCCAAACAATGCCAGGTTTGTCCCCGCTGCGCGGGCTGAGCGGATCTGTGTGTCCGGAGGAAAAAAGGGCGAGAAAAGGAGAGTAATCGGAAATAAGGAAATAACTATTTGTCATTCACATTCCGCCAATAAAAGCAACATTTTGTTTTGTTTTTTGTTGTTTGTTTGTTTTTGTTTGTTTGGTTGGTTTTTTTGGGGGGGAGGGGGAGGTCTTCTTCCTTTGGTTTCTTCCTCTTCGTGGTCTGGCTGAGGACTTGCAAAGCATGCAAAACAATTCTGAACAGAGGTTAAGTGTCATGGTGTAAATCATTAATCATCAGTTTGTAACATTTCATCCTTTATATATATATATATATATATGTGTGTGTGTGTGTGTGTGTGTGTGTGTGTGTGTGTGTGTGTGTGTGTGTGTGTGTGAGTGTGTGTGTGTTTATCTACATACAGTTGCCCTCAATAAGAAGCGAAATTCATATCCATAACATATCCATTCCTCCCCCTTTCCCTCCCTTCGTCCTCCCCCCATCCCCATCAACCACCCACCACCCACCCCCCTCCCCGCCTGCCTGCCTGCCTCTCTCTCTCTCTCTCTCTCTCTCTCTCTCTCTCTCTCTCTCTTTCTCTCTCTCTCTCTCTCTCCCCCACCCCCACCCCCATCCCCACTCACGCCCCCCACCCCCACCCCCTCCCTCCATAAACAGCAGATAAGCAACTGGGCTTTTTTCCTACGAGTCTTCGGAGAAGACATGCAGCATCACGCAGCTGTTACTCAAGGTTGCGACGCCTGAGCAGTTGCCAATGCTGAGGGCAGTAGCGTGCCCTGATGCCCGTCTGCCTGCATAATGCATGGCCAATCCATACTGCAGCCACCACGGGGGCGGTAGCACAGAAACACAGGGTCTTTAGCGTCTACATCGCAGGCCTGAAGAGCGCAGCGCATGTGTGGGTTCTCTGCACAGATGTTGCCCTGCACAGATGCCATGGAATGTGTCCGTTAATTAGGTCCGTGTATTCAAAAGGATAAGACCCGAAGTGGTATTTTAAACAGGACTTAATGCATTCTCTGAACCAAAAGAATGAGTCACGTAGGTGTATTCAGTAAGGATGTTTAGCAGCAGCATCCCCCGAGAGCGTATGGTCGAGTCTTCATTATATAAAATGCGAGAGACCGACAGTTACGATTCGTGACTGTGTGGTGTGTAATGTATACCTGCTTCCCCATGTTTCTCCATGTCTGGGTTCTAAATCCGGCACGCGTTCATGGCAATGGAGAAATGCAAAACACGTTACTCATGCCAAACTTAGACTGCGTAGGACAGGAGTCTCAAAGGGGAAGTATCTTATTTCTTGCTATTTTTTAAACATGGCAACTTTGTCGTGACCTCATCAGGTTACATACCTCCACAAATCTCGAGTAAAAATCCTTACACCTTTTCCATAGTGTAGCAAAGCATATGCGGATACTTTGCAGGGGATTTGATGTCAACAGATATGGAAACTATCTTTCCCTCAGTTCAGACACACACCCAACTCCGGGCGCTCTTTACGCTGTGTATATCAAATAAACACAGGAAACACCATTGGCACATACACATATTATCTTTCGGTTCTTGAATTACAGCTGCCCACGAGTATATTTTACATATCATGAATACCTCCAAAGGGCAGGGACACATCTATCGGTACGATGCACTTCTAGTGACACATGATTCTGTAAGAACTAAACACCAAGACATCTGCACCCACACGTACATCAACACAAGGCCGCCCTGGCTACACTGGCAGTGGACATGGTAAAACTCTACACCCCAACACTTCTCCAGACGAAATGGGAGGAAGCCCCTCAGATACAGAAGCCGTAAAGCCACAGGAAGGGCTGCTTGTTCCCATCAAAAACGCCTTCCCCAACAGGAGAACAGGTCCCCGCGCGCAAGTTTCTACCTGCCCTCCCCCAAAACGACGCCTCTATCGCTCTTACATGTCAGGGAAAGTCGGACTCAGCCCTAGTCCCCCAGGCTGCTTCAGGAGGAGGGCGAGGGAGATCAAAATGTCGCATTGTCACACGAGGTCGCTCTGCTAACAGCCCCTCGGCGCCCACTCCGTTTTTTTCCCATGTACGGCGTTCAGTTTTTATTCTTCTGTGCTCGCGGATGATCTTGACTGCGCGAGATAAAAAAGGGAGCGAGGGAAGGAAGTAGGCGGTGGGGAAGAGGATAAGGGAGAGATGGAGGGATGGAGGGGAGAGAGAGAGAGAGAGAGAGAGAGAGAGAGAGAGAGAGAGAGAGAGAGAGAGAGAGAGAGAGAGAGAGAGAGAGAGAGAGAGAGAGAGAGAGAGAGAGAGAGAGAGAGAGAGAGAGAGAGAGAGAGAGAGACAGAGACAGAGACAGAGACAGAGAGACAGAGAGACAGAGACAGACAGACAGACAGACAGACAGACAGGCAGACAGGCAGACAGACAGACAGACAGACAGACAGACAGACAGACAGACAGACAGACAGACAGACAGACAGACAGACAGACAGACAGACAGACAGACAGACAGACAGACAGACAGACAGACAGACAGACGAACTGGCCTACAGACGGACACACAGACAGGCAGACACATACACAGAAACACAATGAAAGAGATACATACACAGACGAGCGCGCGCGGTTTAATGACAAATTACGCATGCCCGAAGACTGACTGACTGACTGACTGGCTGACTGACTGACTGGCTGACCAGTCAACTGACTGAAGGAATGAGGTCCAACTGACAAACTGGCAAAACAGTCGAACAAAAGGGAAGTTAAGTGGGGGGCAAAATGGAGGGCGGAGTGGCATAGAGGGCCGAAAGACACTTGGAGTGGAGGGAGTCGAGCTATCAGTGCAAATAATCTCGCCACCTCGGCGTTTCTCATCGCTCCCTGCTAACTCTGCACCCAAGCATGCAAAGCCTGCACTCCCAAGTGGAAACCCCCTTCCACCCCATCCTGAGCTTCTTTCAACCGCGCTAACGACACAGATAATGCGCACCAACTCCTCGCATCCTCCTCCATACCACGCCCTTTCTTTCCTGTGGGTCCGCACGGGAGATACAGCTCTCCTATCTGGCGATGCTGGGGCGTCAAATGACTCTTCACTACGGTTTTTATGGCCCAGGACTGAGGGTCCTGGGAGCACCTCTCCACTGAAGTGTCTCTTGACTTTCATCCGGGACCAGGCAGGGGAAAACATTCCTCTGGCCCCTACTGGGTTTTCACATCACCCCCTCCCCTCGCCCTGGACACTGATGATCCCAGAGAGAGAGAGAGAGAGAGAGAGAGAGAGAGAGAGACAGACAGACAGACAGACAGACAGACAGACAGACAGACAGACAGACAGACAGACAGACAGACAGACAGACAGACAGACAGACAGACAGACCGACGGACGGACGGACAGGCAAAAGTGGTGATGAAAAGGACACATAGACACAAAGACAGGCAAACAAACTACACATACACAGAGACACACAGACAGGCAGACAAACTACACATACAAAGAGACACACAGACAGGCAGACACATACAAAGAGACACAAAGACAGGCATACAAACTACACATACTAAGAGACACACAGACAGGCAGACAAACTACACATACACAGAGACACACAGACAGGCAGACAAACTACACATACAAAGAGGCACACAGACAGGCAGACAAACTACACATACAAAGAGACACACAGACAGGCAGACAAACTACACATACAAAGAGACACAAAGACAGGCAGACAAACTACACATACTAAGAGACACACAGACAGGCAGACAAACTACACATACAAAGAGACTCACAGACAGGCATTCAGATGGACAGACAGGCTAGGAAGCATGCATGCAGGCAGAAAGACGAACACACACAAGAGCTGACGTACAAAGACGAACACACACAAGAGCTGACGTACAGGCCGATACAAAGACAGACACGCACAACAAATACTCGCAGTCTCACAGATAAGCACTCAGAATATATATATATATATATATATATATATATATATATATATATATATATATATATATATATTCAGCCAGCCACAAGCACAGCTGAGATCTTGCGGCTTCATACCCTGCACAAACCCGACATTCTCATCCCCTGTGTTTGCTCTGCAGTTACGTGGCAGCAGAGCTACACAAGAAGATTGTAAATCACAGGGTCTAGGTCTAGGCATGTTCTCAGCCTGGTTCGGCAATGGGCAGCCGTGCAAAGGTGACTGAATTATCTGCAACGAATGCCAGCTCAACGGCAGACATGGCATTTTACTACCGTGTAGGGATGCATGTATGAGCACATTTTTGCCCTGCGTGTTCTATGAACACAGATATTCACAGTGGGCTGAAACCTGTGGAATCAAGGGAGAAAATCGCATATGTGTGCAGATATAATCACAACAAAGCAGCAGGGACATTCATGAACTAGAGGCGTGTTCACGAGGCGCAGCAATGTGCAGCAATGTGCAGCGCTGCACAGCGCTTGCGCCGTGAAACGGCTTGTTCAGAACGCGTAGCGCTGCAAAGCGCTGCATGTGATTCGTCGCCCCCTTTCAGCGCTGCGCCTCATGAACAAGCCGTTTCACGGCGCAAGCGCTGTGCAGCGCTGCACATTGCTGCGCCTCGCGAACAAGGCTTAGTACACTTGCTTAGGGGATCAAACACACACAAACACGTACACGAAGAGGAAAGACGTCAGAAACACATGCAAATAGCCTAGACAGAATGACACGAACAGAAGTAGCGACAAACGCTGAAGAACCCAAATACAAAACTTGACTGACAAAACAAATATGTCCACACATTTCCTAAAGCTACAGACATCCATGTACTCCACTAGCATCCCCCTGTCCTTAACAACCGACTCCATCAGTATGGTACCCTGACATTACTACTGACGGAAGCTGCCATTGCTGAGAAGATCAATACCCGATACAGATCAAGAGACCAACTAATCTGAAAGCCTTGGAGGACCCGGCTTGCTGGTGCCGCCTGACGGTCTAACAAGCTGGACAAGAGTCTAGCTGCAAGCAAACTTGATAGGCCTAACAAGCTGGACAAGAGTCTAGCTGCAAGCAAACTTGATAGGCCTGCTGTCTAATCAATTGATCATTCGACGCCTCAAAGGTGTTTATCCGCTGCCGATTATTTACCGCTTTTGTGTGGATGGAAATCTATAAGCTGTCGACGGGAATGCGTTCTGCCTTTCCGAGTCTATTAAAGCATGTGTAATGCGCCGGGAAGAACAAAGACAAGAATACGGGTATTTTAATGTCGCTCATTGAAAAGCGTTTCCCGCTGCAGGATATACGTTTCGTACCTCACAAAAGGGTGATGACAGGATAGTCTGTTCTCATGATACGTAAGGTCATCATATCACAGACCAATCTTCATCATCACTGGTCTCCTGCAGTCCCCAAGGACCATGGGAAACTGCATAGGCTACTCTAGCGTTTCGCGGGGCCACAGAGCAGCGTCTCCTGTGGCTGCAGAGTACCACACGGGAGTGGCGATCTCTGTCGCAGCCTTCACAGATGAAGACGGTGGATGGTTCCATCTGGCTTGACACAGACCGATACAGCACACAAAACGTAGTACATGTATGCGTACCATGAAACTCAGTTTGTCTTCAGCGTTATCACATGTTGTTCGTCCGTCGAGTCGACGAGGACCACTCTAGTCATCCGGGGGGTTGCTGGGACTGGTTCTGTCTGTGTGTGCGCAGATGGCTAACGAGGCCGATCCTGGCACGGAAGGTTCGGGAACAGAAGGGACATGGGACAAGTGGGACGTCTCCAGGGGGGTTGACAGCATGGGCCTTGCGGGCTTGCCTCTTCTTTTCTGCGGCAGTGATCCTGTTTGCCTCGCATGTCTTGGCACCTTTGTGGATGGAAGAGCGCCAGGTGGATCGGTCCATTGCAGCCCGTTCCCACGTGTCTGGATTGATGGCAAAAGCTTTTAGTGAAGCTTTCAGGGTGTCTTTGAAGCGCTTCTTTTGCCCACCGTGGGACCGCTGGCCATGCTGGAGCTCGCCATAGAAGAGTCTCTTTGGCAGTCTCTCGTCTGGCATCCGGACTACGTGTCCTGCCCAGCGAAGCTGTGACTGCATCAGGAGGGTGAAGATGCTGGGGAGACCTGCTTTGGTCAGTACCACTGTGTCTGGAATTTTGTCCTGCCATTTTATGCCGAGGATCTTCCTGAGGCTTGTTGTGTGAAAGTGGTTCAGTTTTCTAGCATGGCGTTGATAGACAGTCCACGTTTCACATGCATATAGCAGTGTGGGGAGCACCACTGCCCTGTATACTTTCAGCTTGGTCTGAGTGGTAATGCCTCTTCTGTTCCAGACATTTGGATATAACCTGCCAAAAGTGGAGCTGGCTCTGGCAATTCTAATGTTTACTTCGTCATCGATGGTACCATTCTGAGACAGTGTGCTGCCTAGGTATGTGAAACGGTTCACTGTGTTTAGTCTCTGGCCGTTGACAGTGATGTTGGGCTCAACGTAGGGCTTTCCAGGCGCGGGCTGATGGAGGACTTCAGTCTTCTTTGTACTGATCGTCAGACCAAAGTTTGTGCAGGCGCTGGAGAACAGATTAACGTTTCGTTGCATGTCGGCTTCTGAGACAGCGTTGAGGGCACAGTCATCGGCAAACAGCAGATCCCTGATGATGTCTGTCATAACCTTGTTTTTTGCCTGGAGCCTCCGCAGGTTGAACAGTTTGCCGTCTGTGCGGTACCTCAGGTTGACACCAACGTCCTCGTCTCTGAAGGCCTCTGACAGCATGGCGGAAAACATTAGGCTAAACAGTGTTGGTGCCAGGACGCAGCCCTGCTTGACCCCGTTTGTGACTGGGAAAGGGTCAGATGACTCTCCGCTGTCCTGGACTCTGGCCTGCATGCCCTCGTGGAATTGTTGCACCAAGACGATGAATTTCCTTGGGCAACCGTACTTGGCCATGATCTTCCACAGGCCCTCTCTACTAACGGTGTCAAACGCCTTGGTCAGGTCAACATAGGTGGAGAACAAGTCGGAGTTCTGCTCCTGACATTTCTCTTGCAGCTGCCTGGCAGCGAACACCATGTCGATGGTTCCTCGTTCTTTTCGGAATCCACACTGACTTTCAGGCAGGAGTCCTTGGTCAAGGTGGGCTGTGAGGCGGTTGAGCAGGATTCTGGCAAGGATCTTTCCTGCGATAGAAAGCAGTGATATGCCTCTATGGTTGTCACAAGCCTGTCTATTTCCTTTTCGCTTATAGAGATGTATAATGGAGGCATCTTTGAAATCCTGCGGAATCGTCTCTTGCTCCCACGTCAAGAGAAACAGCTGGTGGAGCCTTTCAGTCAGGGCTGTTCCCCCCTCCTTGTAGACCTCAGCTGGTATGGCATCTGAACCAGGTGCTTTGCCACTGGAGAGAAGACAAATTGCTTTCTGGGTCTCAAGCAAGGATGGGGGGTCATCCAGTGCTTCGTTGGTGGGCACTTGTGGGAGACGATTGATGGCTTCTTCGTTGATTGTCGAAGGGCGATTTAGGATGTTGTCGAAATGTTCGGCCCACCTCTTCAAGATCTTCTCTTTGTCTGTGATGAGTATGTTACCGTAAAAGTTGCCCCCCGTCCCGAGACCAATCCAAGGACCTCACTAAACCGTTCAATCGGTAGTAGCGACGGGCGGTGTGTACAAAGGGCAGGGACGTAATCAACGCGAGCTTATGACTCGCGCTTACTGGGAATTCCTCGTTCATGGGGAACAATTACAAGCCCCAATCCCTAGCACGAAGGAGATTCAACGGGTTTCCCAATCCTTCCGGACCAGGGCAGCATCCACGTTGTTTCCTTCAGTGTAGCGCGCGTGCGGCCCCGAACATCTAAGGGCACACATACAGAGCAACACACACACCGATGATTCTGTAGTCTCCAGGTTTCTTGTCATCAAAGCTTTACTCATCTTTCCGTTAAACGATCTGCTCTGAAAGCATGCAGTTAATTGTGACCCTGTTAAACCAGTTCTAACAACCATAACACGTGCCTCTACAATTTCCATGAGCATTGTGTCATCACATTCAGGACTGCATACAAATGCAGACATTGTCAACTTCTCAAGCCTTGTGCGTCCACAGCTCAGTCGCTATCTTATGCTAAGCTGCGGGATCTGATTCACGAGCTTTTCACAAACTCTGACACGGGTATGAGGTTAGGACGTTGTTTTGCAGCTCTTCACACCCCATCTCCTCCTTTCATACGCTATATGTATCACACTGCTGTGTCACACCCCATCTCCTCCTTTCATACGCTATATGTATCACACTGCTGTATCACACCAGGGGGTTCCCTCATTTCAACTGAGACACGTCCATGCACGCTTCAGTCATCACATCACAGCACTGAAAACAACCCAGACTTCGAGACTAGGGCCAGCATGCCCTGACAAAACTAAACGCTCCCGTGAAGCAGACGACAGGAAGAAGCCTCATTCAATCAAACCTGCAGTGTGACGGGAGATAAAAGAGCAGATGGCAATGACAGGAATTCTGATGACAGCCAAAGTTTCTGATACACAGCCGAAACCTTGCAGTAAGTAGATAGTTTCCGGACTACAGCAAAGAGATAAAAAGAGTGCCTGGTGTTGACAAGCATGTGAACGAAAACTAAAGGAGGCAGATAAAAAAGATAGGGGAGGGGAGAGAGAAGGAGGGAAAAAAGAGGGGGGGGGGAGGAATGGGGTATTAGAGGAGGAAGCACTACAGCAGAAAGGGAGGAGAAGCCGACAGATAAACACGAGGGTGGGTGGGCGGTACAGCGGAAGTCAGGGGAAAGGGGGGGGGATCCATGGGCGTCATGGTCTCCCTGTATCCAGTCTGTTCACAGTTCAGGAGTGAGCGCAAACCAAACAATAACATTAACAGTGGCGGAGGTGGGCAGGGAATACTTGTCCCAATATAGTACAGGTCGATATGCAGGGAAAGTTGTCTCGTCATTGAGGCACATTAATTAAATCTTTCTGCATCTTGCTTTCCTCCTTCATGGACGGCACTGGCGAGACTTCAGGAACCTGCCCTGCATAAACGGCTACTTATGGATTTGAGTGCTTATACATGTGCGAGTGCTGAATTACAAATGAATTTCACTTTTTCGCACCGCTGCGCCGCGAGTGAATAAGTCCGATACTGTCACACATAGACTATGCTGAGGCTGAAGTATTAGATGGTTCGAACATGACAAATGTGCGTGGTGTGTGTGTGTGTGTGTGTGTGTGTGTGTGTGTGTGTGCGTGTGCGTGTGTGCGTGTGTGTGTGTTGTGTATGTGTGTAGAAAGTACCTACCAGCATCGAACTATATATTGTAGTTCTGGATATACACCTTCAAATGTTTTTGTTTTTGTCTATCGTTCATAGCGGTAGGAAAGGCCATCAGAGAAAGTAAAGAATGCAAATCTTCACAGTTGGCTTCCATAGAACAGTCTACTATTTCTGGTGGTAATTAATCTCTCAAATGAAATGTATGATTTAATGACTTAGATGTCCACCCACTGACGAACGGTCAGACGACATAGACTGGGGTGAACATCAACTCGCATTTAAAGAAGTCTGATGAGAATTAAATGTCAGCAACGTCGTTCCTACACTGCTGAGCCTCTGGAAAGAGGCGAGTACTTAGAGCTGTCCCCGCTACTCACAGCCAGCACTACTGATGTCGGGGTGGCCAAGATTCTCCGCCACAACCTGCATTCCCTGACAGCTCGGGGGGGACAGGGGGCGTTGGCACTGCATTACTGTCACCTCTCATTGATAGCCTGCCGGTGCATAGAGGCAGAGGGGTATGTATGGGTGGGAAGCAAGGTGGATTGGAAGTGGACTGGGGCATTGTATGAGTCTTGATATGGGGTCGAGGGGTGGGTTGCAAGTTGTGTGTGTGTGTGTGTGTGTGTGTGTGTGTGTGTGCGCGCGCGTGTGTGTTCAAGTGTGTGTGTGTGAGTGTGTGTGAGTGTGTGTGTGTGTATGTGTGTGTGTGTGTGCGTGTGTGTGTGTGTGTGCGTGTGTGTGTGTGTGTGTGTGTGTGTGTGTGTGTGTGTGTGTGCGTGTACAATAGGCGGAGAGGAGGAGAGGGTGGAGAGGAGGAGGAGAGGATGGGGATGTTACATGATACTGTGAGAGTGGGAAGGTGGTATTGGGTCCTCAAGACTGGCTTGAAAGCGGGGGCGGAGGTGTGTTTCATTGAGGGGCGGTGAAAGGAAGGGGAAGGGGGGGGGGGTAGTTTTGAAGAAAAAAAACAGGTAGTGGAGAGTGCAGGGGCAGGTGGGAGGACAGGGAGGGGGGGTGGTTAAGGGGGGTGGGGGTGGTAAAGGGGTAGGGTAGTGGGAGGCTTGAGGTGTGGGTGCAGGGGTGAATGTTGGAGAGGCATTCCTCCAGATCCCAGATCTCCCCACAAGTCGAGACACGTCTGCATTGAGTCCCCCTCGTCTCCTGCGCTGCTCTCGCTAATGCGACTTGCGTCCAGCTTTTTCTCCCCTCTGTGTGGCTGTGCAAGTATTTCCCCAGCGCCTTCCTACTGAATGCCCACCACTCTCAGACCTCGCCTGTCTTGTGCTCCTGGCACCGCTCCAGCCCACGGAAACCCATGATCTCTCTTGTGTGCGGCTGGCAGTAGTGTCCGTATACTAGACTGCGTGTGGTATAAAGACCTCTGATTAAAGATGGTTCGAAGAGGAGCGAGGGCACAGCGTGCCATGAGCGGAGGATTGGGTTAGCGATAAGCCTCTTGTTTCAAACGTCGAGGCGAGCTGCTTATCTTTTCTGGCACGCTATGGGTCGAGTGATGTGCGCTGACGCATCCAGTGGTTGAAATGCCGGTAGATATGCGGTCGTTGATACCACAACACACACACGCACACACACACACACACACACACACACACACACACACACACACACACACACACACACACACACACACACCATACTCGTCGAACACCACCTCACTACACTTCCAAAAAGAGCGGGCGAGCGAGAGAGAGAATGAGAGAGAGAGAGAGAGAGAGAGAGAGAGAGAGAGAGAGAGAGAGAGAGAGAGAGAGAGAGAACGAACGAACGAACGAACGAACTTTATTTTACAAGGGTAGTGAATTAGGCAGTAGTGCCTTTCTTACATTCAGCCCTTGAGGCAAAAATTCAAATGTGGTGAGAGAGAGAGAGAGAGAGAGAGAGAGAGAGAGAGAGAGAGAGAGAGAGAGAGAGAGAGAGAGAGAGAGAGAGGGTGGGGTAGCTGGGGAAAGGGGGAGGAAGGGAAGAAGGTGGGGGGGTAGCTGGGGAAAGGGGGAGGAAGGGAAGAAGGTTGGTGGGTTGGATAGAGAGGGTTGGGGAGAGGGTGGGGGAGAGGGAGGGAGGGAGGGAGGGAGGAGAGAGAGAGAGAGAGAGAGAGAGAGAGAGAGAGAGAGAGAGAGAGAGAGAGAGAGAGATAGTCATTATAATTATCGCAAGAATTATACATGTACAATTTCTTAAACATACTAAAAATGGGTAGATAGTGTACCAGAGAAGCAAATTTTAAATATGGAACTTGAATCAACTACAATGACATATGCATAAAAAACAATTTTCTAAACATCCAAATGTTAAAAACAAATAACATACAAGTAGGTCCTAGCCTCTTGGTGTACACTCCCTCCCCTACTCCCCCACCCCAATCAGCCGGAACCCCTCGATAGTTCAGCAGGGGAGGCCTGAAGTAAGCATATATGTGAGAAATGGACAACATACACAAATACACACTTAGCCGTTCCACTGTCTAGACGCCAGATGAAAGCGTGGAAAACTATGTCATAGGATGATGCCTGAGAATAATGCGAATTTTGTCTTTGAACATAGGCAAAGATTTGATACATTTTATGTCATCAGGCAGTGTATTCCACAGAGCAGCCCCAGAGTAAGATAGGCTCGATTTGAACAAATCGATGCGAGGCTGAGGCAGGAGAAGTTTGTCACGTCCTCTGATTGATGACTGCTCAAATAGTTTGGTTAAATATTCTGGTGTTCGGCCATCTTTTACCTTTTTCACAAGCACACACTTATTGAGCTGCAGATGCTTATGGAGAGGCAAAATGTCAAGCATTTCCATTTTCTTTTCAGTGCTGAGAGATTTATTTGGGACCATAAGCTTAGAAGCTCTTCTGTAAAGTGAATTAACTCTCTTCAAATTAGCTTCACTACAGTTATCCCACAATGTTGATGCGTAATTGATGTGTGATATGATGTGGGCACTGAAAAAGATTTTGCAGGTTTCCGTGTCTACAAAGTGCCTCAGCTTTGACAGTAGAAAGAGATTGCTTGAAATCTTTTTGCACATTAGATTTATGTGTGAATTCCAGTCTAACTGTTCGTCAATCATCACCCCAAGCACTTTGTGTTCTTTCACCTTTTCTATCGGCTCTGCATCAAGTGAGAGTGGGAGTGACAAAGGATGTAGTTGATGTTTTTGCCTTGTGGTTATCACCATATACTTGGTTTTGGACGGGTTGAGGACCATATGATTTGAAAGACACCAGCAACATATTTCATCAAGACTTTTGGAGTTTATCTGCCACAGTTTCGGTTGAGCTGTCCGCGGTAGACAGCGTTGTATCATCTGCAAACATGTTACATGAGACCTTTCTATCTGTGATATGCAAGGGTAGGTCATTTATGAATAAGCAGAACATCACGCCCTCTCCTGTCGGCTAAGCGCCGGCCGTTTCCCACGCCACTCTGCTTTGAACGACGTGGTGAGACGTGCCCTCCAGAGCGCTGGAATACCATCTGTCCTGGAACCAACCGGGCTCGACAGAGGCGACGGCAAGCGTCCAGATGGGATGACCATCTTCCCCTTCTCAAACGGCCGAAGCTTGGTCTGGGATGTGACGTGCGTTGATTCTTTCGCTCCTAGTAACATCATTTCCAGCGCCCTGCAACCGTCATCTGCAGCAGAGGCAGCGGAAGGGGCGAAGAGGACTAAATACCGCATCCTGGCCGAACGACACCGCTTTGAGCCCCTCGCCTTCGAGACCACCGGAGTCTTCGGACCATCAACACTCAAGACCATCGAGGAAATTGGACGAAGACTGAAGGGAGAGACGGGCGAGCCACGGGAGACCATGTGGCTCAAACAACGAATCGGGATGGCTATCCTCCGAGGCAATGCCTTCTGTGTCCTTGCCTCATCCAGATCGCGAGATGACTGCGGAGAGAGACTGCGGGTTCCACAGGCCTAGGGCCAGTGACCACCGCACTTTTCACAGTGTAACTGCTCCACACTGTTCGTGTTTATTTATTCGGTCATCTGCAACACGACGGCTGCCCTGTGATCCCAGAACTCTTTGACAGAACCCTTTCTAGCGTTCCTTTCGCCATTCGACTGCTGCTCAAACTTTCGATTGTACGCGTTTCGACTGCAGCTCAAACTTTGATTGTACGCGTTTTCGGTGTTATAACTCTTATATATTCACTTTGGGAGGAAGAATACAATATTACCTCCTATGGCACAGCTTAATTTTATTCAGATCAGTTTTTTGCTATTGTTTATGAGTAAATAAGATATATTTGTCAATCTAAATATCATTGGCTATTATTTTGGAAGTAAAAATGCCATTTTA
>JAWQFJ010021442.1:0-23269 GCA_034096865.1 Theodoxus fluviatilis
AAGTAGGAATTTAGAGAGCCAAAGGTGCATAGTTCAAATTAGGCTACTTGAACTGTTAAGCGGAATGTACTATAACCATAGAGAACAGCTATCATAGGGACAGCATGAGGGAAGAATTGTCAAACTACCATGTTGGAAACACCCTTTGATAGGGCTGATTGCAGTATGTGGCGAACAAAATATTGTACAAGACATCACATGTTAAAGAACTCTACCAGCGACAGCGGCTTGGACTAACCACCGCAGTCAGTTGGAAGTACAATGACGTCTGTTTGGCACTCTATTTTTAGTCAGAGTGTTTGTTGGATGGTGGGATCCTCAATTTTTTCGCCTTCATCTGCTGCTCTAGAAAAAAATATAAGAGAATAATGTCAAGAGTACACGAAGAGTAGGCTGAGTATTCGGTATAACCGCAAATTATTCTAAAAATAACTTGTTCATACGAGTATATGCGATACACTCTCATTTTACACAAAACTGATTTTTTTGTTATTTTTTGATGACTATTAGGTGCATGTACATAACAGTGCTGTACAGAAAAGAAAAACATGAAATGCAATGACCTTTAGTTATGCACAGGGTATGTGAAAATGAAAGAGTATCATTAATTATATTCAGAACAATTTGCATTTGAAATATTTGATGTCTACACCAAATACTCACCACCTACTGCTACTCTTGACCATATGTCTACATGAACTTATCACCACAGGATTTGGCTTCATGGTATTCCATGATCGCCAAGATGACCACTTTGTGATTGTGCGAAATGTCTCGTATCAGTCTCATTGCGAGTAGTAGATCCAGTAACGCATCCCCAGTTACACATCAGTCCATTAACCAGACATAATAGCTTCGATGATAACCAACAACCAATAAGGAGCTCACCGTACTCAACGTATAATGAAGTATATATTACTATATATAACTACGAGTATAGTAGAATATATCACTATACTATATATATGCATATTTTAGCTATCAACCATAAGAGGTGCAGACATGAATAAGCCCTTCAACATAGCTTTAAACTACATTGAGACGTACAAGCGGTAAACGTAGGACAAGACGTCCCTAGACACTGATTCTCAAGTAACTTGGTTCAAGATGAAATTATGTAGAGGTTGCATAGCCTTAATCTATGTCAATTTTAAATGAGGTGCAACATATGCGGATAAGTTTGAGTATAGAAAGCCATGCCTGAATTTTAGCTATGCCTGCCACTATGATTTGCCATTCTTCTGCTGATCTAAATATATACAATTATTTCGTTTATATACTGACTTGGTCCAAGTTTTCCTTGCCATGCTGCCGCACTAAATACACAAGTCTACAAAACAACAAATCATTCAAGATATCGTGATAGCAATAATAGTAAAATAGCATGAGACAAGCACAATCAAAACTTCAGCTCGGCCCATATACCTGCCAATTAGGATTGCAAGACTGCTTATGCGGCGCTTCGAATAAGACACAATTGCCAAAAAAGCTGCCAGACGACGTTTACGCACGTTTTTGCTTATGTTGCGCCTTTCTCCTCGCAATGTCCTATAGGGGTACTCCTCGCAATGTCCTACAGGGGTTCTCCAGCTTACACCGGAAAGTCGAAGTTCACAAACTCCGGTGGTCGTTTTCGATAAAACTTTATTCATGCACTGGTCGATACGCAGCGGTGACAATCAGTAAACAGTATCGTCGTAACAGCTTCACTCTACGCACAATGCCACAGAGGACTCGATCACACATGCATATCTTCTTGTTAAGCTCTCACCTTAACTCTGTTGTATGCACTCTCGTCTCTTGTATCGTCTCGCTTATATACCCTTACACAGGCTTCAGAACCTTTGAGAACTATGTACGATCTACTCGGCTGCCACAAAGCTTCATGAATGACGTCACGTGACACAGCAAAGACAAATTTAGCCCGACTCCGTCGCGTAACCAAACAACCGCATGAGCGGAGAGGCTGATGTAAACAGTTCGTTTGCGCCACGATATTCTCATATGTTCTAGAACTTTAACAACACTTTCAAGGAAGGATGATGATAGAAGCTTATATATTTGGTGCAGTAACAGGTATAAACAGATCATTAGGGTAAAAAAAAGAAGAGTAAAGAATAAATATATGAGTATTTCTCTAGTGAATAATATCCGAGACGGTGTAACATTCTGGAGATGTTAAAAATCTAGGTTCTAAATATCGAGTTTCATGTAGCATTCCTTTACAAACATTTGTATGAGCATTTCAGGGCCGGATCTAGGGGGGGTGCTGGGGGTGCTCGAGCACCCCCCCCAAAAAAAAAAAAAAAAAAAAAAAAACCTCCGTGGCAGCCGGGAGTTGGGGGAAGGAGGGAGGGGGGGGGGGTGGTTGCTCAAATATGTTGATCTACTTCCCACCTCATCGGATATCGGCACACTTTGCTTGGTAGCAGAGACAGTATAGTTAGTAAAAAGCTTGGGAAGGAGGGGGGGGGGGGGGGGGGGGGGGCTAAAAGATGCTGGGCCCAGATGCTGTACTACTCTCCACTTGGTATAAGCACACTCTACTTGGCAGCCAAGGTAGCTGGGGAGGGAGGGGGGGGGGGGGGTGCTGCTATAATTAAGATGCCTTCCTTTTGCTACTCGCACAGACAAATCAAACCCGGGCAGAGACAGGAAGAATCTGTGACCAAACAAAAACTCTTGGAAATGACCGCACTGCCATAGGATTTATTCTCTGGTGCCACTCCCCGAGCATGGGTTTCCGCGTTGTCAGCAAAGTAAACTCCTATCCACAGAGCACAAGCTTTTGGGCCACTCCCCACTGACGCTAAAAATAGATCTGATTCTGAGCATCTCTGCTGTGGCGTTAAAAATAAAACTGATTCAATCTTGCAACCGGCACTCTCAGGCTACTTTATCCTGCGCTGCAACACGTGTGTGTTGGTCGTATTTCCGGTTATCAAAGAAAACACGTGCATGAGAATCGTCTACTCTTCAAAATGCCTAGACCCAAGCCGCTGAGGAATGCCGATTCCTCAGGCACAATGAAACTGACCAGTTTTCTTGTTCAGCGGGATTCAGCAGGTGCTTCAAAAGGTAAGTTTTTAATATTTTTATTTCATTTTATTTTATTTTTTTCGATGTTACCAGTCAGTTAGAGTGTTATGTGCATGCCAACCACCGTGCTAGGACTTGTGAAGAGGGCTGAAGCTGTTTAGCTAAGTACCATGACAATATTTGAATTGAAAGGTGGTTTTATGGTATACCTCTCTCAATATCCTTGATTTCAAGGTCAGGTTCACATGTTTGGGATCAAGCATACTTGGTGAGTAGGATATTTTGTTTGTTCTTTTGAGTAATACATTGTATTTTTCTTTGAGCAAGGGAAAGTAAATTTTAATGTGTACATGCCATGTACACCCTGTCCCCCCTCGCCTCAAAAAAAAAAAAAATGACAACAACAAAAATCCAAAGACAAGACGTTTTCAGATCTGATTGGTTATACATTATATAAATTTCTTGCCTTTGAATGACCTCCCAAAACACTGCCAAAATGCACCAGATTGCACAGATTTGCACCATTTTTCTCAAAATTTTCCGGGGGGGCATGCCCCCGGACCCCCCTAGAGGGGCGTGCCTGCTTCGCAGGCACGCACTCGTGGCTTCGCCACTTCGATGAGAAGACCCTAAAACAATTTTAAGCACCCCCCCTCAAAAAACTTTGATCCGGCCCTGCATTTATAAGGTGTCTTCTTGTATACATCGTCTGTCAGCCACGAATTTGGCGTGCAGCCCATGAGTAATGTTGATTTGGATGACAGCAGTGTAACTTTGCCTATTTCGAGGGCTGAGGTTGTAAATGCGTTGAGGCACTTAAAATCTGCAGCATCAACAGGTACTGACAATGTAATAGCGGGAATGCTCAAATCAACGGAACGTTTGATGTTACCTTTTTATTGCATCTTTTCAATGCTGTATTTGATAGTGGTTTGTACCCTGATGTATGGTCAACAGCTATTATTGTACGTGGGTCTCGTGGCAATCCTGATAACTACGAGATATTGCCTTATCTAGTCATTTCAGTAAGATATTTACACACATTATTTGTTGTTGGCTACAGAGTTGGGCGGATCAGCACGAACTCATTCGGGAAGAACGGGCGAGTTTAAGACAGGAGTATGGAACAGATGATAACATCTTTGTTCTACAAGATATCATTGACAACTATCTACATTAGCACAGAAAATTGTCTATTGGATACATATATTTTAGACAAGCTTTTGATATGGTTAATCGAGACGTATTGTGGAAAGTTCTACGTAAAAAATGGAATAAAAGAAAAAATGTTGAATGTTCTGACCACCATGTACAGATCGGTACAATACTATGTGAGAGGGAGGGATGGCCAGACCGACTTCTTTGAGTGTTTCTCGGGGCTGAAACAAGTTGCAAACGCATTACAATTTTATTTTCTTACCACATTAAATCCTTGATTGGTGAGACCTCCGTCAATAGTAAGCATTGTAACAGCTGGCGCCCAATACGCCCGACTTGAGTGCTCTCCTCTTTGCAGACGATGTTACTGTGTTCTCTAGAAGTAGGTCTTCCAAATCAATTTAACCAAAGATCTTACTATACACTAAGATAGTTCACTCCTTCGCGCTCTTGAGCGAAATCGATTACACTGATGGAGTTACCTCCCTTGCAAACGCCGGGCTAGCTGAGCAAAACTATATGGTTTATATAGTGGGAAGCACAGACACGCACGAACAATCAAAGCGTTCATATACTTTTAACAGACATCACAGGTTTTCGGGTTAACATGAAAATTGTCTTAGCTGATTTTTTTTTTACGAAGTCGGAGAATTTTTAAATCAATAACAATGAAGAAAATAGAGTGATTATGTACACTTACCTGTTGAGGCGATCCTCTCTGGAAACATTCATTGTCACATTGTATCCATTCACAGAAAATCGTCACTCATGCTGCAGCTTCATGATTTTTCTGTTCCTTCGCGAAAATCCTCTGAAGGATTGGCTGCAGTCCTTTAGCGTGAAGTGTAACCTGACGTTTGTGAATGTTTTTATCACTCGTCTTAGCAATTGGCACTTCTTCTCAGGGCATTCCATTGTTGTGTTGAGGCACACGCTCTTCTTAAGCAAGTCTGTTAGTCTGTTTTTTATTTTGTCTGTGTGCAGACTTTTTCAATGTTCTTTCTGTAGGCATCCTCCGTTGTTCTGATGACAGTTTCGAGTTGCTCTGAGGGAAAGACGAGGCCGTCTCCCTGAGTGTTTTGGAATTGTTTGTGTTTGAAAAATTCTGATAATTCATCTTCTAGTTTTTCTGTGCGTGTAGATGTATTTTGTTGTCCTGCAGCTTTGTCTCTACTTGGTAGCTTTTCTTTTTCGTTCCTGTCTCTCTTCTTTTTCGGTACAGTTGGTTCCGGGCTCTTGCAAGTTTTCTCTTCAAAATTGCCACTTAATTGTGGTGTCTCTTTGTCGGGATCCTTGGGATCAACTGATCCTGAACTCCCTGTCTCGTGTTCAGCATGTTTTTGGTGGCAGTCTGCAGAAGTTGCAGCACATAGCTAATTCTCTTTCTTGCTTGGAGGTGCAGGTTGTGGTCTGTCTTTTGGAGCAGGTCTCTTTGTTGCCATCAGCTTTGGTGGATTGGGCACATCATATATTGTTGGAATTGCATTCCAATTGAGTCTCTTCTTTTCCGGCGCCGTGAACTGGTTTTTTTCAAAATGGTCAGAACACAGGCAGCAGACCTTGTACAAGTGCTGGGCTTCTTTTCCCAGCAAGTCTGCGCGCCGACAATTGCTTACCCATACTCGGCATGTTTCCTCATCTGCAGGGAAACGAAAAAACGATTTTTCTCTGCAGCTTTCATTGTTTCTGGCATTGCTGCAGTTCACGGCACTGCAAAAATCAACCCCTGCTTTTCGACGGTCGCGCGAAGCCACGTTCTTCCGTTCTCCCATACATGGGTGTTCTCTCTCCATTTTATTCTTAATCCACATACCCTTTATTTATTAGTTTGACAGGACAGCCCAACAATGCACAGCGACACTGTGATGTCAAGGCTCATTACCGTTTTCGACCAGTGTACCCTTCTTATCTGATGTTTTCCAGCCAGAACGTCTCCATCCCATTAACTTTTGACGGCTCTGTCGCCTTGTGTAAACATAGGATTGCATATGTAGTTCTCGCTAGCACGCTGCCTGAGGCCGTGGTGATCCTAAAGGCCTCCGCACACGAGGCAACTCCACTCGGGCAACTCGATTGCTCACCATACATTGCTTCGTGTGCGATGTCGGTTGAAAGCAACTGGCATTCCAAGCAACTTTTCACGTCACCAGCAACTGAGTTGCTCGAGTTTGAACCTGTTCTAATTTTTGGGGCAGTGGCGTGCCACTCCAGCCACTCTCTGTGAATCCACCAAGAGCCTCGTTCTCGTGTTTTCCCGACTACTGCACATTTAATGGCGGCCGTTTCTCTCGCTTCGCTCAGAAAACGCTGAATTTGGGGACACTAAGAACCCCATCCAAAGAGAATGTAAGTCATGAACAGCATTAATTTATCAAAGCTTTATGTTGAATGCATCGATAGGCCGTGAAAGCGTCTACATTTTAAATTTCGAAATGCAGGTCACACGCAGAACCATGTGTCCGCGAGTCGACGTGTTCGCAACGTGGCGAGAGATGAAAGGTCACAGTGGAAGCGTGTGCGAGCTGCAGTCTCCAGCATTGCCTGCCACATGTCAAACAACCGACCGCAAGAAACGTGGCAAGATACTTTGGTTGCCTCGTGTGCGGAGGCCTTTAAGTCCTCTGCACAAGAGGCAACTGATCCACTCCGGCAACTCGATTGCTTGCCATACATTGCTTCGTGTGCGATGTCGGTTGAAAGCAACTGGCATTCCAAGCAACTCTCCACGCCACCAGCAACTGAGTTGCTTGTGTTTCAACCTGTTCTAGTTTTGGAGGCAGTGGCTTGCCACTCCAGCCACTCTCTGGGAATCCACCAATCACAGGGTGCGTTGTCGCGACTGTTCGCAAAAGTAAATGGCGGAGATGGCTATACGCTTCGCACAGAAAACGCTGTGTTTCGGGATACTAGAAACCCCATTCAAAGAAAATGTAAGCCATGAACAGCATTAATTTATCAAAGCTGTATGTTGAATGCATCAATAGGTCATGAAAGCTTCTACCTTTTACAAATGAAAATGCAGGTCACACGCCCGCGGGTCGACTGTAATCATTGCGTGTTCGCAACGTGGCGAGAGGTGAAAAGTCACAGTGGAAGCGTGTGCGAGCTCAGCCTCCAGCATTGCCTGCCACATGGCAAGCAGCCGGCCGCAAGCAACTTGGCAAGAGACTTTGGTTGCCTCATGTGCGGAGGCCTTAAGAGACACTGCTGTAATTAATTCGACTAAAACCTCCGCATTCTAAGAGGTGGAAAAACGAAGCATAATTGTTCTAAACTATATTCGGATCTTGCGTGGCAGCCTGACAGACCAAGGGGATGTAACTTTTTTGCACGTCATCGCAGAAACCGACTTTGTGAACTATCTTAGTGTACTCCTCCACCACATAGGAATAAATAACAGTGAAGAATGTGATTTTTGCGGAGAAGGCAGCGAAACAATAACTCACATATTTGTAGAATGCCCAATAGCATGTAGCTTCTGGGTGAATATGTCAGAATTACTTCACAAGAACACAGACCTAACTTTGCCAACGAGCCCTTAAAGTTTACTGTTTGGTACAGCTCCTCAAAACATACTGATTAACCACATTCTGCTGTTAGGAAAATCTTTCATTCACAAATGTAAATATAGAAGTTGACAACCAAACAATAAGGGTTTCCTTAACATTCTACGACAAAACACATTAATCGAATAATTCATTGCTGAAAGCAGCAACAACACTGACAACTACAACAATAAATGGAGTGACCTGTTCACTATTTTGGTTTATACTACTTCTGAAAGTTAGCACGGGATAAACTCTCTCTCTCTCTCTCTCTCTCTCTCTCTCTCTCTCTCTCTCTCTCTCTCTCTCTCTATATATATATATATATATATATATATATATATATATATATATATATATATATATGTGTGTGTGTGTGTGTGTCCGGGTGAAGTGAAGCCTGAAGTTTTTACATGGACTCTTTCTCTCTCTCCCTCTCCCCCCCCCCCCCCCCCCGACATTTGTTCCCCTCTCCCCTCCTTCTATCTCTCTCCTTCCTCTATCATGCATCCTGCGTCTCAGATGGCCATATTATGTTGTAAGACCAGCCTACTATATAGCTTATCAGCCTGGGAGGGTCCCAGCGAGCCTTCCCTTATCTGCTTTTTAATTGAACTTGACATGTGACCTCGGACAGCTTCCCTCCTATCGGTCGCGCGCTATGCCTAAATTGTTACAATCAAGAGACAAATTTGATGCTTTCTCTAAATTAAAGCATCTGATTGCAATGGTGCAATATTCATTCGGTTGACTTTGTTATGCCTATCAAGGCAACACTTGGTGTGAATAATTTCGAGTAAGTATAAGGCAGCAATGAGCCTTTTTCTAACATTAGGAAAACACGACTCAGAAACAGGCTGAGATCCCCTACGGCCTGATTGCAAGCCTGGCTCCCCTGAGGTCTGCACATTTCTTTGATAAGGAGGGACTATCGGCAGGTCGAGAGAGACGCCCACCACCAGTCTCTTGAAAGACCCCATACCATATGGGGGAGAGACCACTGTGTCATGACCACAGTCTTGGGTTGGTCCAGGCCATTATCATCAGGCCTCTGACCAGCTGGCAGCTCCTGTACCCACGGGAAAATAAAGTTGTGGAAAGCAAATACGATTTGTCTCATATCTGTGCCCTGCTACAATCATGCCTCATGCTACACCATCACAAATGACGCTGCGAGCAAGATGAGACATCGTGCTCTTTCCAGAACTTTTCTGAATACCATCGGAGCCTGACGCTTTCCACGGAGGAAAAAGACTAAAAACTACCGCCTCCATTTCGCCATCAGACGCCTCCAGCTGGAAGCATACGACATCCCTGCCACTTTTGAGACTTGGCCTCAACCTCCTTCACAGACAGAAAAATGGTCAGTGCCACGCTGCAGTGCACGACCTACTCAGTAGCCTGCCACCCGCCGTTTGATTCCTTGTCATCACCGGAGCATCCCTGCCACAACATCATCATGAAGTGGAGCTACAACATGCAGTTGTCTCTCCAGGGGGCACCCCTCCAACCTGCCTTTGGTGAGACTGGAACCACCAGCCAAACCCTTCATCACCTGAAGATAGCAGACACCTTCCCTGGAATGCTAAAACAACGGCTGGCATTCCACACGCCCGCCTCCAGGACTCATTCACGTCATGAACATTTCGGCATTGTGTGACTGCCGTCTTTGGTTGCGTTTGTGTGTGTGTGTGTGTGCTGAGAGAACGATCAGTTTCGCGAAGACACATGGATGCTGATTCCCTTCAATGGAATAGACACTCTAATTGTAAGTAATAAATTTTGATCAACGAAACAGGCAATTTCTGCAGTCGCTATTTTTATTTCTTTTGATACACGTTGTTGTAATAAGAAAAAAAGTGTACAGTGTAATACAGTTTTTGTGTTAAAGTTATTTAAGAAGTAATATACTTATCACTTGATATATTCAGGATATCATATCTGTAATGAAATGTTAAAATTGTAGTGTAAAAATTGGTTCATATGTTGATTGTAAGTGGTCATTCTGACTGTACTGTTTCATTGTTGTGCGTGTTGTATTCTGGGCTAGACAGCCTTGTGCATTCAGGTCAATACCACCCAAGGTCTTGCTCATTGGATGTAACCTCACGCCTGGTATGTCTTGTTCCAATCCATCCCGGACTTATGTCATTGTCTATTTTTGTTATGGTTCGTAATGGTAGAACGTCCATTGCGGTGGCACCGTAATTGGTCTTATTACGGTGGAAATCGTAATGCCGTCAGAGCATTGGGGGTGTTGCTGTTGAGTGTAGCACCAATATTTAGTGTTTAACCTGTTGCTTCGTGTTCTGATGTTCCATGTGCCTGTTGCAAAATGTTCTCTTCCTCTGATCTTGTCTCTCTTGGCATCAGTAACACATTTTTCACCTCCGTCCTGATGTGCAACGGTGGGCGCGGTCCTTGGTGTCCCGGGCGACGACCGAGCCGGTATGGAGTCAGTGGTTGTCTTTGTCATCATATGGTGTGTCTGGGACTGATACAGCTTGGCGGAGCTCATCCCTCTCCAAACCCGACCATAGCCGAGGTCCTCCCACCTGGAGGGTTGCCCTGGTCGTGAACACGTGGGCGTTGGATCCATCGTGGGACCTGTCCGCCCTGGCCGTTGACCTGCATCGCGTAGGTCTTTCGCCCAGTGGTGCCATGTGAGCACCACGTCCACGCATTTTCTTTCAGGGTTTGCTCCCTTAGCCTCTGCCTCTCCCAAGGCTACCCGCAAGGCAGCGGGAGGATCGTGGGAGGAACATGGAATAGGATTCCTTGTCCGCAGAGGAATAGCATCTTGTGTAATGAGCTGCCGACCAGTCTCGAGTCGGATCATCACCATTCCACTTGGAGCAACACCATTCAACATCACCATTGTGCAGGTGTACGCTCCAATAACAGACTGCTAAGATGAGGAAATAGAGGCATTTTACAACGAGCTGCAAGAGTTGCTGGATCAAATACCCAAAAAAGACATCTTAGTCGTGCAGGGAGACTGGAATGCCAAAGTGGGAAGCGACGCAAAGAACGATTGGCATGACGTTTGCGGACAGTACAGCAACACAGATACCAACGACAGAGACCTGAGACTCCTGGAGTTCGCCAGCTACAGCGACCTTATACTGGCAAACACTCTTGACCCGCACAAGACGTCCCGACGGTGGACCTGGCACCACCCAAATGGACAGCACCACAGTCAAATTGATTACATCTTAGTAAAGAATCGCTTCAAGTCCAGCATATTAACATAGCAAAGACACGAAGCTTTCCAGGATCAGACATTGGAAGCGACCACCACTTGCTGATGATGAACTTCCACCAGAGCCTTAACAAAATCAGCAAGCAGAAAGGTACCAGGCTTAGATTTGACCTTGAAAGGTTGAAAGACCCTGAGGTTGATAAGTCCTTCAAAGCGATGATTGGAGGGAAGTTTGCACCGCATTTAGTTCTGAGTGACGAAGAGGGCCTCGACACAGTGACCAACATCTTCAATGAGGCAGTGGTATAGACAGCCGGGCAGTTATTAGGAAAACACCACCCAACAAAGAAACCATGGGTCACTGCAGAAATTTTGAACATGTGCGATGAGAAAAGGGAACTGAAGAAAAAGAAGGGTACAGCAGATGGAGCAAGTAAGTACAGAGAGGCCAACAAAAGGGTCAAGAAGGCCATGAAGAGTGCCAAGGAGGAGTGGATCAACAGCAATGGGATGCAGTTGAGGAGAACCTCCAGAAGAAAAACATCAAGAAAGCATACCAAATAGTCAAAGAGCTTACAGCGACCAAACAAGGGCGGGTCAACATCATACAAGACAAGAGCGGGATTTGTCTCACAGAAGAACGCGAAATCATGAAACGCTGGACTGAGTACTGCTCTGAGCTATACAACTATGACACCAAAGGAGATCCTAAAGTACTGAACTGTCCTCAGACTACCGAGGAGGACAACTACTCAATTCTTCGAGAAGAGGTGGAGACAGCGATTGAGCCCTTCAAGAAAGGGAAGTCAGCTGGGGTTGACAACATTCCAGGGGAACTCATCCAGGCAGGAGGCGACGCAATAATCGATGCACTCACAAAGATCTGCAATAAGATCTGGCAGATGGCAGATTGGCCAACCCAGTGGACACAGTCCCTAGTGATTACATTGCCCAAGAAAAGCAACCTGCAAATGTGCCAGCACGATCAGCCTCATCAGCCATCCCAGCAAGGTCATGCTGACAGTACTGCTGAACAGATTAAATCATCAGCCAGAAAAAATCATTGCTGAAGAGCAGGCAGGTTTCAGACCAGGTAGGGGCACCACCGAACAGATCTTCAATCTGAGAGTCCTGTGTGAGAAACATCTACAACACCAACAAGATCTATACCATGTCTTTATAGACTTTAAGAAAGCATTTAACAGAGTCTGGCATGCTGCGCTGTGGGCCACAATGAGAAGCTACCACATCAGCTCCAAGATAATCAAAGTCGTCGAACATATTTATGACAGAGCGATCTGCGCAGTCCTGTTCAATGGTACCTCAGGCAAATGGTTCAGGACAACGGTCGGAGTCAGACAGAGCTGTCTACTCTCCCCCACACTCTTCAACCTCTTCCTCTAAAGGATAATGACTGATGCCCTAGAAGACCACGAAGGATCAATCAGCATCTGTGGCAGAAAGATCACCAACTTACGTTTTGCTGATGACATTGATGGATTAGCAGGAAGTGAAGAGGAGCTGACTAGTCTTGTTGAGCACCTGGACAAGACCTCACAGGCATATGGCATGGAGATCAGTGCCGAGAAGAACAATCCTCTGGGCTTCAAAATGGAAATCAAAGTGGAGATCCAAAAACTGGAAGCTGTGAACAACTTCAAATACCTGGGATCTATTGTGACTGATGAAATCTCCAAACCAGAGATACTGTCCAGGATAGCACAAACAACAGCAGCATTGGCAAAGTTGAAGTCAATATGGCGTGACAGAAATATCACTCTCGCGTCGAAAATCAGGCTCATGCGCACGCTGGCCATCTCCATATTCTTGTATGCATGCGAGTCCTGGACACTCACATCTGAACTACAGAGACGGATACAAGCCCTGGAAATGAGATGCTACCGCAAGATTCTGAACATCTCATACAAAGACCATGTCACGAATGAGGAAGTCAGCAACAGGATCAGGATAGCATTTGGACTGTACGAAGACCTGCTCTCAATCGTGAAAAGCAGAAAGCTGAAGTGGTACGGTCACGTGACAAGAGACAGTGGGCTGGCCAAGACCATCCTGCAAGGTACCGTACCAGGTGGGAGAAGAAGAGGCAGGCAGAGAAAGAGGTGGGAAGACAACATCAAAGAGTGGACAGGCTTAACCTTTGCTGACTCACAGCGAGCCACAGAGGATAGAGATCGATGGAGGAAGGTTGTCCGAAAGTTATCAGTGGTGCCTCAACAGCCCATCTTAGGGCTAAGAGACTGAACTGAACTGAACTGGGTACAGGAGCGGCTTGATGGTCCCAGGCCGAATGGTAAAGGCCTAGACTAACCCAAGACCGGGGTGGCCGTGGTCTCTAAACCCAGATGGAATGGGGTGTCTCTGGGTCTGCTAACTGTCCATCCTTATCAAAGAAATGCGCAGACGCCAGGGGAGTCAGGCTTGGGAACGGCCGTCAATATCAGCCTGTCCCTAGGTTTGTGTTTTCTTAATGATCAAAAAGGCTTATTGCTGCCTTATACCTTCCCGAAATTATTTACACCAAGTGTTGCCTCGATAAGCGCAACAAAGTCAATCAAATGAATAGTGCACCACTGAAATCAGATGTCTTAATTGAGACAAAATATCAAATTCGTCTCATATATTTAACAATGCAGACTGCACGCGAGAACGACAGGTGGGAACAGCCCACGGTCACATGTCAAGTCCAATAAACAACTGATGGAGAAGGCCACTCTGCGACCCTCCCGGACTGATAAGCTACATACTTGGCTGGTCTTACAACATATACAACATGGGCATCTGAGACGCTGGATACATAATAGAATGAAAGAGAGAAGAGAAAGGTTGCGCACCCTTCTTCATTTCCCCCCGCTTTTTGTTGTACAGCGTCCTCGATATATACAGAATAAGTGAATGCCTAACAACTGTTAAAAGATAATATCAACGTGGATCGGTTCTGCCCTTCCAGCGAGTTAAACAACATGCTACCCCCTTACATCTCACCCCGCTCTATCGGTACAACGACCTCGATGTACAAACACAAATGCAAAATTTAACATGGTGAACAAACGGTTCAAATTACCTAGACTAAAGTGACACAAAACCATTGTACGCAAAACTAGATTTGTCATCTAACTTGAAGCGAGCTTAATCATTCAATGAGTAAAGATACTGTCAACAACGGACACAACTGAAAAAGAGACTCGTGCCTATCAAACTAAAACCGGTATTTTGCCGTCCATTTTAGTTGATAACTACCACAACTTCCACCACACAGAAAACACTGATTAACTCCGGGTCCTGACTGACCATTCATCTCAGTGCAAAACCTGCACACTCATAATCTCCTAATGGTCTCGAGCCATAGGGATTACATGGCAACACTCGAGACAATGACTTATTGCAGGCATGATCCGGTCACACAAATGAAGCTTTGGGTGGTATTTGACCTTAACCGCAAAGGTCAATTAACCAAGAATGAACAAAGAAACAGAAGCATACAAGACAGCTAGACGCACGATACACAAGCAATAGGGCAGCGTGAATGAATCAATGGGTGATATTTTACCTGAACCGCAAGGATCATCTAGTCCCGAGTGAACAAAGAAACTGAAGTACACCAGATATTTAGACAAATGCTACACATACATAAGGACATCACAATCGAGGAGCACAATGAAGTTAACTTGAGCTTAACGCTGTTGTTCCGTTTTTCTTCATTACAACTACGAGTACGGCAAGAAAAGCAGACAGCGATCTTTCATTCATTTACAAATCCAAATAGCGACTGCAGAAATTGCCTGTCTTGTTAATCAAACGAATTACTTACAATTAGAGTGTCCATTCCAATGAAAGTGTGTCCGTGTGTCTCACAAAATTCTTCATTGTCTCTCAGCAATAAACGAGAACGGCAGCCACATAATACCGAAACGTCTTTGACGGGAATGAATCTCGGTGATAGGTGTGTGGACATTATCATAAAAAATATATCATAAACAAATCGTATATGAAGTGATTCCTTGTAATCTATTAATAAATATATCCAGAGCAAAAGTTTTGAAGAAACAAACATTTCATCAGATTTATCCAGGTCGACCGAGAAACAAAGGCTGCAGTGAGTGCCATGGAAGGCGCCTGCTGTCTTCGGGTGAAGGGCTTGGCTGGTGGTTCCAGTCTCATCAAAGGCAGGTTGGACGAGTGCCCCTGGAGAGACAGCTACATGTTGTGGCTCCACTTCACTACGATGTTGTGGCAGGGATGCTCCGGTGATTCCGAGGAATCGAGCGGCGGGTGGCAGGCTACAAAGGAGGTCGTGCACGGCAGCGTGGCACTGACCACTTTCCTGTCGGTGAAGCGGAGGTTTAATCCTAGTCTCGAAAGTGGCAGAGATGACAGATGCTTCGAGCTGGAGGCACCCGATGACGAATTGGAGGCAGTGGTTTTTAATTGTTTCCTCCGTGGAAAGCGTCAGGCTTCGATGGTAACTGGTTAGTTGTAGAAACAGCACGATGTCTCAATCTGCCGACAACGCCAAATGTGGTGGAGTGAAATAAGGCTTGGTGGTAAAATGGCACAGGCATGAGACTATTTGTGCCTGCTTTCCACAACTTTACTTTTACCCATGGGTACAGGAGCGGCTGGCCGATTTATATAACCATAAACACAGATACACGAAAAGTAATAACTTATAACTGTGTCCAGTGTGCAGAGAACAAGAAGAAACAGAGGTACATTTTTTACTCTATTGTCCTGCCTTGCAGGACTTGAGAAAATGTTTTATGTTTGATTGTGTAAGAGAGTATAGGTTGTTTAACTCGCTGGAAGAGTAGAACCGACTTAAGTTGATATAATCATTTAACATTTGTTTATCATTCCCAGATTTTTTATATTGAAGACGCCGTACAACAAAAAAGCGGGGGGGGGGGGGGGGGGGGATGTAGAAGAGTGCGAAACCTTTCCCCTCTCTCCTTTCTCTATCATGTATCCTGCGTCTCAGATGCCCATGTTGTATTTGTTGTAAGACCAGCCTACTATGTAGCCTATGAGTCCGGGAAGGTCGCAGAGCGGCCTTCCCCATTGTTTGTTTATTGGACTTGACATGTGAATGCAGACAGCCCTCCTGTCGTCCTTATGCGCCAAGTCTAAATTGTTAGATATAAGAGACAAATTTGATGTTTTCTCTTAAGTAAGACATCGTGGGGCTCTGTGGCAGAGTGGTTAGCGCGCTGGACCTGCAGTCAATTGTGGCTGGTGGGTGCATTGTTCGAAGCTGCTCGGATTCTGAAGTTGCATCCTAGAGCAAGGTGCTTTGCTCACATTGCTTCTCCCCACCCAGTAGTAAAACGGGTGCCTGTGAGGGCTGAGTTGGAACATTGTGAAAGCTAACTTTGTCGTGTTCATCCGCAGCCTGGTTGGATGCTCCCCAGGGAGATGAGATGGTGTTGGAGTGATAAATAGCCCGATGACCAGGGAGTATGTGTGTGCGGTTTGAGCATTCATCAATGGGTGGAAGACGCAATATAAAAAGAGCACCTTTACCTTAACATCTGATTCAGTGGTGCAATATTCATTCAACTGACTTTTTGAATGCCTATCGAGGCAACGCTTCGTATGAATAATTTCGGTTAAGTATAAGGCAGCAATAAGCCTTTTTCGATCAATAGGAAAACACAATCCCAGGGACAAGCTGAGATTGCGACAGCCGATCCCAAGCCTGATTCCCTTGGCGTCCTGTATTTCTTTGATAAGGAGGGACTGTTGGCAGACCCAGCAGACCTGGGTTGAGAGACCACTGCCACCCCGGTCTTGGGTTGGTCTAGGCCATTGCCATTTGACCTGGGACCAGACAGCAGCTCTTGTACCCATGGGTAAAAATAAAGTTGTGAAAAGCAGTTACGATTTGTCTCATACCTGCGCCCTTCTAAATTCAAGCCTTGTTCCACTCCACCACAATTGTATAGATTTGAATAGTAATAATTAGCACTTCTCTTATCCAGTATACAATTAGAACTATAAGACCAGCAAGCATTGATTTGTACAAAGCGTGCAAGCGAAGACCAGAAGCTCTTGAATCTGCGGAGCATGACAGTTTCTACATTAATTGTTTCTTTGGGTAATTGAAATGTAAGCACACTGTACACTTGAAAAGTAAGCACATTGTACACTTGAAATATAAGCACATTGTACACTTGAAATGTAAGCACATTGTACACTTGAAATGTAAGCACATTGTACACTTGAAATGTAAGCACATTGTACACTTGAAATGTAAGCACACTGTACACTTGAAATGTAAGCACATTGTACACTTGAAATGTAAGCATATTGTACACTTGAAATATAAGCACACTGTACACTTGAAAAGTAAGCACATTGTACACTTGAAATGTAAGCACATTGTACACTTGAAATATAAGCACACTGTACACTTGAAAAGTAAGCACATTGTACACTTGAAATGTAAGCACATTGTACACTTGAAATATAAGCACACTGTACACTTGAAAAGTAAGCACATTGTACACTTGAAATATAAGCACACTGTACACTTGAAATGTAAGCACATTGTACACTTGAAATGTAAGCATATTGTACACTTGAAATGGGCCGGTGTTCTAATCAATAAATTTGTTCGTTCGTTCGTTTTTTGTTTATCTCGTGTGTGTGTGTGTGTGTGTGTGTGTGTGTGTGTGTGTGTGTGTGTGCGCGCGCGCGCGCGCGCACCTGTGTGTAATGTAGATACTAGCCAGCTCACAGTTGGATTTTAGAATACAAACTGAGTGATTACATGAATAAGCAAGCACACATATACAAAAATCGTTATGGAAAGTAAAGAATGGAAAGGAGCAGGATGGACTTTTCACATCTCTAACAACATATCTTTCATTCATTCAGACTTTTCTATCAACATCCACACTAGGAGGACGCCATCTTATCAGGGAAGGCAGGAGTTGAGGAATGGGTTTTGACAGGAGAGAGGAGGGGCGGCACTGCTGCTATCACACACCACTCATCATAGTCAGGAGTCTGCCTGGACACTATCGCCTCCCAGGCCAGCTGACTATTTTATCCCTGCTCATCTATTTTCCAGACCGCTCTCCCACTAAACCTGGGTGTACTGTAGGCCAAAATACATCGCACTTTCACATCAGTGCGAGATCTGTGCTGTCGCCATTTTGGAAGTTGCTCCCACGCAAATGCTATATGCATTGTATTTTAGTTCGTAGTTTCTCGTTACACGAGATGTGAGTGCCGTCATCTTAGATTTGACGTAGACGGATCCCAATAGCACCATTGGTGCAATTAGACCAGTTACATTGGACGTTTATCGCTGCGCAAGGCCTGCGCTTCCGCCATTTTGGAAGTCGATGCCACACGAATGCCATTGCTATTGTATTTAGGTTCGTAGGTGCTCATTGCGCGAGATGCGCGTGCCGCCGTCATGGATACGACGTCATTCTGATCCCAGCAACGATTTACATAAAAGACCCTGTTATGTTCATAGCTTCTCGACATGCAAGACCTGTGCCTCCAACACATTGGAAGTTGACGTCATGAGATGTCGATGGCATGGTACACGTTCTGCAGCTATAACTCTTTCGGGACATGTTTCAAATACATCTGTGGCATATGTCGTGGATATGAATCGCAGTCATTAAAGATGAGAAAGAGTGAAAGACTTCGAATTCCCCACAGAGTTTAGCCGACCCGCTGCTGTGCATAACACCACCAGAGGTTGCACAGACAGGTGCCAGGATAGCACTCGGTGTGTAACGTCAGCTTAAAACAGACCAGTAGAAGGAGCGAGCGTGTGTCGGTTTGAGACAGCAGTCTGCACGGACATCACGAAAATAATTCGCTGATAGACTCTTTTCATTCGTCTACCCGCGCCCTACATTCCACTACTGGTGACAAGTAGTGATGTTCTGTACATACGTTCCGAGTCACTTAAACGATATGCCATTCATTTTGTAATGGGCTGACATGGCTTATACAATAAAATGTTCAGTTCAGTTCAGTTCAGTTCAGATCAGTTCAGTTCAGTTCATTCAGTTCAGTTCAGTTCTCTCTCCCTCTCTCCCTCCCTCCCCCCTCTCCCCCCCCCCTCCCCCTTCCTCCCCCCTCCCCCCCTCCCTCCCTCCCTACCCCCTCTCCCCCCTCTCTCTCCCCCTCTCTCTCCCCCCTCCCCCCTCTTCCCCACACCCCCTCTCCCCTCTCCCCCTCCCCCCTCTCTCCCCCCTCTATCTCTCCCCCTCTCTCTCTCTCCCCCTCTCTCTCCCCCTCTGCTTCCCCCTCTCCCCCCTCTCTCCCCCCCCCCCACTCTCTCCTCCCCCCTCTCTCCCCCTCTCTCCCCTCTCCCCTCTCTCCCCCCTCCCTCCCCCCTTCCTCCCCCCTCTTCCCCTTCCTCCCCCCTCCCTCTTCCCCTCTCTCCCCTATCCCTCCCCCTCCCCCCCCCTCTATCCCCCTCTCCCTCCCCCCCTCTCTCTCCCTCTCCCAGGGGTTCCGGACCCCCCCCCCCCCCCCCCTTAGAAAAAGCATGTACCTTGGTTTGAGTTTTTAATTTTTTGTGTGTGTCTCCAAAAACAATGCTGCTCTTACCCCTCAAAACAAGGCCCAGAATGCACCAGATTGCACAGATTTTAACCGTTTATCAAAAAAAATTCCGGGGGGGGGCATGCAGGCGCGTGCTCGTGGCTTCGCCACTTCTCTGATTTGTCCCCCCCAACCAAAAAGGAACCCACCCACCCCCACAACTCATTTGGTCCGGCCATGCTCTCTCTCTCTCTCTCTCTCTCTCTCTCTCTCTCTCTCTCTCTCTCTCTCTCTGAGAAAATGTATTGCTAGGTAGCGGGAGATACTCGTCTTATCGACAGATAAAACCTTGTTGGGAAAAGAGGAATGTTTTTATGATGTCGATAGAAAAGTATTTCGAGACGTGTACATTCAGTTCCGTTCTGGCTTCAGTGATCTGCCTCATCACAAACTTCGTTACTCTCTGGACAACTCAGACAGTTCTTTCTTGTGCCCAGCTTACATAAAATAATTCGAGTTTTAATTCCACTAACTGTAAGCTTGCCTAGTGTATGAAGACCCTAGGCTGAAATGATTATGCATCTCACATTAATGATTCAAGTAGGGTGGAAAGAATGTTTTCTGTTCCCGATCACAGTGTAATTTGATCGTTAGCCCTATTCCTGTATTAAACTTTCAAAAGAAGCCGTGATGCTTTGTAAATGCTTGCCAATGAGTGAAACGTGTATATGCATATAATGTGCTAGGCCGGATGCCTCGCAAATAAACCAGTACGTTCTCTCTCTTTCTCTTTCTCTCTCTCTCACTCTTCTCTCTCTCCCTCTCTCTCATTCTCTCTCTCTCTTTCATCCCCCCCCCCGCCCTAGCTTTCCTGTTCATTTCACATTTCACTCCAATCCCTCCCTCCCCCACCTCCAGATCTGCACATGATAATGTAAACTCAAAATCAAAAACGTCGTATGAAAAATTTGAATGACAATTTTTCTCTGCTTGAAATTCTTCTCTCCTCCCTCCACCTCCTCTTTATTAATGTGTTTAAGCGTCGAACATTAATAGCTTACGTAATTCCGTTTTTGTGCGTAACATGATTTTGAAGCTGTTTTGGGGGAAATGCTCTGTCGCAACCGCTCCGGGAAAACTATTTTGGAAAACTGTTTTCCTTTTTTATTTACATCCCCTCACAAAGACATAAATGTTAACACTCGATCTGAGTTTGCAGCCTCATGAAGCTTTGACATAAGTGACCCACTCCCAAAAAGTGAAATGCAATGCAAAAATCTGTTCAACCTTGGGACCTTCGATGCGCAAATTTAAGCGCCAGGTCACACAAGTTTATCTCACTGATCGTTCCCGGAAGTCAAACGTGATGTTAGCAAAAGTTACGATTGTGCTCCCGCAGTGACCTCTCCTACAGTGAAGCAAAGTCGCAGATTAAGATTTAGAAACATATTACTGAGCTGGGATGAGAACACACACACACACACACACACACACACACACACACACACACACACACACACACACACACACACACCACACACACCACACACACACACACACATACACACACACATACACACACACCACACACACACACACAAACATACACACACACGCGCGCGCACCCACGTACGTACGCACGCATGCACGCACACACACACACACACACACACACACACACACACACTCCCCCCTCCCCATGTGTCGATTATGAATAGACCCACCGCGTCTTTGCACGAGATTGGACAAATGGAAAAGGTGGAGCATACAAGGCTGACAGGTCGTAAAATCTTATTCTCTATCCAACTTTCCATCCATAAGATTAAACAAGCCCGGTTTTTCCACACCAAAAATATTACGCAAGCAGAGCTTTGTTTCCCTTAGAGTATAAATAACTTTTCAAAAGCTCTCTTATCGTTCATAGAGGAGCAATGGCGGCGAGGACCTGCAAAGCCATAGTTTGCTCTCGGTCTTTAACCGGTCCACGGGGACACTCGCTGTGAACACGAATCACTTCTCGTTTTTGACAGTTACACTCCGGGAAAGTCAGCTCAGTAGCACCACTATGCAAATGTGTCATTGATCTATTTTTGTGCACAATTTTCACCAGCGTCATCATTAGCAGCAGAAGGGAGAGGCGGCCTGGCGTCCCCGTCGCGCCGCTCCTGGGGTCCAGACTCTCGTTTCCACCGTGGAATCACAGGAGCAACAATAAAAACAGACATAGAAAACAGGAAAGAAACAAAGCAAAAAAAATAAGATCGAACAAACAAGAACAATGATACAGCTTAGAGAAAAATACATAAACCACACACAAGAAAAAAAACATTAGAATCATAAAGAGGACGAAAAAGCGAGCTTGGAGGGAGTGAATAAAAATTAACAAAATAAACAAGGAAAAAACACAGTAGATACCAAACAAACAGGAATGAAAAGAAGAAGGGAGGGGGAGCGAGGAGGAAAGTTGAGGGGGGGAAAGGACGGGGTGTTGAGGAATAAACGAAAGTACGAGAATGGAAAAAAAACCAAGGAAGTTGTACAACAATCGGCTAGGGCACCGGATGTAATAGTGAAGGGAAAAGTTAAAAGACAGAGGAAATCAGGAAAAGACCAAAAACGTGAAGAGAGGGGAAGGGGAAGTCAATAGGACGTGAGGTGAATAAAAGGGGTAAGAAAGTAAAGATAAAAGAGGAGGAGGAACTGAGGTAGATTGAGAAGATAGCCGAAGCGAGGAAGCCGTGTCAGAAGGACGGAGACAAATTAGAAACAGACAATAGACCGTGAAATTAGACAGAGATAGAGAGAAATGGAAATGATAAAGGCATAAGGGAACTACCGTGAAGAAAACCGGTCTAGGGGGGAGACAACCGCTGAAGAAAGGAAGTAATAGGGGAAAGAAGAAAAGAAGTCTAGGCAATAACGTCCCAAGAAGAAAAATATCAAATGCACACTGATCGTGAGCAGACTAAAAAGTGTAAGAGAAAAGGGGGTAACCAAGAGAGAGCCGAGGAGAAGCTGATGGCATGAACCAAGACAAAGCACAAGAAGGGAGAAGACACTCAGAGAGAAAGGACAAAAGACTAAAAGATAAGGTGGGGGGAGGACACGGGTGGATGACAAACAGAAACAATGGAAAACAAACTCAACAAAAATATGAAACAAACATACCCGCAGATAAGGGACGTTAGGGGGTGAGAGGAGAGCAGAAAAACTTTTACCAGAGCCGAAAAAGAATAACAAATAAAACGCCAGATGAACGAAAAAGCAAGCAAGCAATGAGCACAAAAACACAATCTCGTGACGTAAGCGAAAGAGCAGAGTAAAGCGACTCCAGAGGACGAGACACAAGCGAGAAAAAAACGGAATCAATAAAGAGACCGATAGTGATAAAAAGGAGGAGAGGACAATACAACGGGGCACGGGGCACGACAAACACCAAAAGCCCTCCGCAAAACACCACACAACTAAGCATGCACAATTCAGCCACGCCCCCAAAGCCAACCCAACTCCACCCACAAAGCCTACCCTGACAACTAAGAATAACAAACCCACCACCAGAAACAAACCCACAACAAGACCCGATGACCGCAGCTCGACGAACAGACAATAAGCACAATGACGCAACGGACCAACTGGAAAAAACGCGCGGCAGACCAGACGGCTGGCCCAGAATACGAAACAACGAGAACAAACCAATACTAAACTTAATCGACATAAACGGCCCAGCGTAGCAACAGTCGTTAAGCATACACAACCAGGTCGGATGCGCAACCCTTAAGTTAAAAGACCAAAC
>JAWQFJ010021443.1:0-14904 GCA_034096865.1 Theodoxus fluviatilis
GCCTAGGCAATAACGTTTTTCGTTCGTTCGTTCGTTCGTTCGTTCTCTCCTCTCCTCTCTCTCCTCTCCTCTCTCTCCTCTCCTCTATCTCCTCCTCTCTCCTCTCTCTCTCTCTCTCTCTCTCTCTCTCTCTCTCTCTCTCTCTCTCCTCTCTCTCTCTCTCTCTCTCTCTCTCTCTCTCTCTCTCTCTCTCTCTCCAACGCAAAGATGAATGTAGTAAATAGGTACAAATGTATGTATGTATGTATGTATGCATGTATGTATGTATGTATGTATGTATGTATGTATGTATGTATGTATGTATGTATGTATGTATGTATGTATGTATGTATGTATGTATGTATGTATGTATGTATGTATGTATGTATGTATGTATGTATGTATGTATGTATGTATGTATGTATGTATGTATGTATGTATGTATGTATGTATGTATGTATGTATGTATGTATGTATGTATGTATGTATGTATGTATTTTGGCTCTTATATAGCGCCAATCTCACACCCAAAGGCATGCTCAAGGCGCTCAACACGTTCACGCTTTGAATAAAAGAGTTTTTAGCTGTGACTTGAAAGTCTGTATTGAAGGAGATTTCCTCAGTCTGTCTGGGATATCGTTCCAGAGTTTTGGTCCAGCATACGAGAATGCTCTCTCCCCAGATCTCTTGGTATCAGATATCGAAGTTGCGTCTGCACCACTACATTGTCTTTAAAAAGCGTCTTCGGGAAAGTTTGCTGTAAGTAAACAGAAGGCAGTGCATATATTGGAAGTAGAGCGGACTGGCCGTAATAAAAACCCTGCAGTATTCTCGAAGCTGATGGATGCGTACTACTTTCCAAATGGCGCCGAAATATGGGACAAACAAATCCAGGAAACAGTAGAAAGAGTTCACGTTTCTGCTTGTAAAAAAGTTCTTGGGGTTAGACACATCAACTTCAATCACTTTCTGAACGCTTAGTGTGTAGATACCCTCTGGTAATCAACAGCACAATGACAATGGTGTCATATTGGTACACACTGTAGAGAGGATGGAACTTTAGAGGGAGGGAGACGTGTGGAGGGAGGGAGACGTGTGGAGGGAGGGAGACGTGTGGAGGGAGGAAGACGTATGGAGGGAGGGGGACGTGTGGAGGGAGGGAGACGTATGGAGGGAGGGGGACGTGTGGAGGGAGGGAGACGTATGGAGGGAGGGAGACGTGTGGAGGGAGGGAGACGTGTGGAGGGAGGGAGACGTGTGGAGGGAGGGAGACGTGTGGAGGGAGGAAGACGTATGGAGGGAGGGGGACGTGTGGAGGGAGGGAGACGTGTGTAGGGAGGGAGACGTGTGGAGGGAGGGAGACGTGTGGAGGGAGGGAGACGTGTGGAGGGAGGGAGACGTGTGGAGGGAGGGAGACGTGTGGAGGGAGGAAGACGTGTGGAGGGAGGGAGACGTGTGGAGGGAGGGAGACGTGTGGAGGGAGGGAGACGTGTGGAGGGAAAGAGACGTGTGGAGGGAGGGAGACGTGTGGAGGGAGGGAGACGTGTGGAGGGAGGGAGACGGGAGAAGGGAAAGAGACGTGTGGAGGGAGGGAGACGTGTGGAGGGAGGGAGACGTGTGGAGGGAGGGAGACGTGTGGAGGGAGGGAGACGTGTGGAGGGAGGGAGACGTGTGGAGGGAGGGAGACGTGTGGAGGGAGGGAGACGTGTGGAGGGAGGGAGACGTGTGGAGGGAGGGAGACGTGTGGAGGGAGGGAGACGTGTGGAGGGAGGGAGACGTGTGGAGGGAAAGAGACGTGTGGAGGGAGGGAGACGTGTGGAGGGAGGGAGACGTGTGGAGGGAGGGAGACGGGTGAAGGGAAAGAGACGTGTGGAGGGAGGGAGACGTGTGGAGGGAGGGAGACGTGTGGAGGGAGGGAGACGTGTGGAGGGAGGGAGACGGGTGAAGGGAAAGAGACGTGTGGAGGGACGGAGACGTGTGGAAGGAGGGAGACGTGTGGAAGGAGGGAGACGTGTGGAGAGAGGGAGACGTGTGGAGGGAGGGAGACGGGTGAAGGGAAAGAGACGTGTGGAGGGACGGAGACGTGTGGAGGGAGGGAGACGTGTGGAAGGAGGGAGACGTGTGGAGGGAGGAAGACGTGTGGAGGGAGGGAGACGTGTGGAGGGAGGGAGACGTGTGGAGGGAGGGAGACGTGTGGATGTACATACCTCCCTTTTAATTTTCGTTTGGTGGTGGTTGTGGAGGGCTGTTGTTCTCTCTTTTGCGCTTCTGGGCCGCTCTGTTCTGTCCTCCACGTGGGTTTTTACTCCGTTTTTGCACTGTCCTTTTTTCTGCCCTGTTGGCAGGGGTTTTGTACTGTATTCTAACTTTATCGTTATCCGTTTAGTCTTGAGATGCTTTTGTTGCACGTGGTAGTTGAGGTTCCTGGCGTGAGTTTTTATTCAAGTTTTAACTTTTTGTTAACTGGGGCGAAGATTGCCTTTTTATCGTGAAAAGTCGTGAGCGTCTGTCTAGATATATGTGAGTGTTTTGACGATAAGGAACCAGAGACGAAACCTGAGATGACCCGGTCACATCTGTCTGCAGCTGCTAGCTTTTTACCTTCTTTTTTTTTTTGCGAGACGCGGCGACCTGCTGTCTGGTGAGCGGAACTTTGTAATGGTCTCTACAGGGGTCGAGCTTTTAGTGTTATATTACTAGAGGGTGTTATTTGATCGTTACCTATATGTATATATTAGTTTGCCTTTTTTATAATTCTAGTGAAGGTGAATACATTTTATAAAAAGTTTCCCTTTTGTTCGCGTGTTTCTTTTTACTCGACTCGAGATAGTGGCTGCCACCTTTTCTTTTAAATTTCCCCTAGACACGAGTTTTGTTTTTCATTTCCTCTTTTGACCAGAGGCAGCCACCCTTGGTGGTTTCTAGAATACACATATTTTTATATTTTGCTTTGTGGTACGGAGTGTTTCTGAGCCCTTTTTGACTCAGCTCTGTGTGAGGTAGGAACTTTTATTTTCACCCCGTAACATAGAATGGGGCCTTCGTCCCTGATGTCTGGTCAATCGTAGAGGATAGATTTTTAGAGAACTTTTTAAAATATAAATTTACTATGTGTGTGCGTTTTAAAATTGTTGAATTATGTCTCGACTCTTTCGTCAGACCACTGTAGCAGGGATTAAGAAAACCAAAATTAAGGATCTTTTGAAGTTGGCGGTAGAAAATGAAATTTTAGTTCCTGAAGAGTTGCAGACTGTAAAAAGAGGCCTATTGATAGATGCATTGTTTTCTAACATTGATAAGAGTGGAGACGAAAGTGAAATGCAGATTAGAGTTGGAACGAAATCAAACCCAGAATGGTCGTTCGAACAGCAGTTACGTTTAAGGCAGTTGGAGATGGAAGATAGAGAGAGAGAGAGAGAGAGAGAGAGAGAGAGAGAAAGAGAGAGAGAGAGAGAGAAAGAGAGAGAGAGAGAAAGAGAGAGAGAGAAAGAGAGAGAGAGAAAGAGAGAGAGAGAAGGAACGAAAGGGAGAATGAGAGAGATTTAGAAATGGCGAGATTGAGAGGCAGAACAGGAAAGAGAATTTATGAGGGAGAAAATGGAAATTGAAAGGCAGTTGTAGGAAAGGTCTAGAGGCAGTTCAGAAGGAAATGTCTTTAAAATTAATGATTGTCACCGTTCAGTCCCGACATTTGAGGTTGCTCTGTGGCCGAGTGGTTAGCGCGCTGGACCTACAGTCGCTACGGCCAGTGGGTACGGCGTTCGAAGCTGCACGGTTCCCAGAGTTGCATTCTTGAGCAAGATGCTTAACTTGCATTGCTTCTTCCCACCCAGGAGTAAAACCGGGTATTTGTGAGGGCAATGTTGGCAAAATGTAGTGCGATTAACCCTTGTATGCGGCCAAGCGCCAGCATTGAGTTGGAATACTCCCCAGGAGACGCAGTTGGTGCTGGTACCTGACTGTGTGCGTCTTAAATGTCTGTCACTATGTTGTTGTGAGGGACCAGTGAGGATTGATCAAGATGCCCAGTGATCAGGGGGTAAAAAGTGTAAAGCGGTTTGAGACCAGACAAAGGGTGTAAGTCGCTATAAAAAATCACACCTTTACCTTTACTTTTTTGAGATGATGTGGAACGTTTTTTCTCCCAGTTTGAACATGTTGCTACCAGCTCAAAGTGGCCTGAGTCTCATTGGTGTTTGCTCCTTCAGAGCCACCTGAAAGGAAGGCTAGTGAAGCCTACTGTTCTCTTGAGGACGAGGAGAGGGACAACTAAGAAAAGGTTAAGGACGTGATCCGATTAGCATACAAGCTTGACCGGTGAAGCCTATAGCCAGATATTTCAGAGAGATGAGAAAGACCGGTGGGGAAACATTCTGTGAGTTTGTGGCTAGATCGGCGGATGCCTTTGATTTGTGGCAAAGATCAGAGCAGGTTGATTCCAGTTTTGAATCTTTGAGGAAACTCGTACTTCTCGAAGATTTTAAGAGCAAAGTTCCATGTCAGGTACGCTCTACCTGGAGGACCAGGGTGTGAAGTCTGTCAGGACTGCGGCAGAGTCGACTGATAGATTTGTGTTGTCATAAAGGTCAGGCACCGAGCGGTCAGTTTCTGAGTGGCTCCAGGCGGGAGGCTAGGGGACCGTCGAGCACAAGGTGTCACAAATGTAACAAGCTGGGTCATGTTGCCGTGAACTGTAAGGAAAAGCAGGCTGGAGAAGAGAGGATGGGTTCCAGGTTGTCGGCCGCCAGTCACAAGGTGTCACAAATGTAACAAGCTGGGTCATATTGCCGTGAACTGTAAGGAAAAGCAGGCTGGAGAAGAGAGGATGGGTTCCAGGTTGTCGGCCGCCAGTAAGCCTCACATTCTGAAGTGTAGCTGATTGTGATTTGTTATGCTCGGAAAAGGGTGTCACGGCCGGGTTTATGGACTGTTTAGATTGTAATACAGTCTCCGGACAGATTATTGTTTAGATGGACTTACCTGCCCACTCGCCAACTAACGAAGGACAACACAAGGTAACAATAACAAGAACAAACATTTCAATTAAAAAACAGCAACATCACCCTGCCTTCTACACTACCACAGCTAATCATGTAATTGCCCCAAAACAAGATATGCACACAGATTTAAACTGCAAATCCAACAAACATACGAAATCAAGTCATGCAAGGAACAGTTTACCTTCTCGACTCGCTGGACGGCACCGCACCAAGGCCACTGTAAGTCACTTGGGGTTCACTGCGTCACAGCGATATAAGTTCAGTGTCGTTGTCCCTACCCCCCAAAAAATGCTTTCACAGGAAACACCAAAAAATCCACGATGAAAAAATGGTTTCCTGCTACGTTAGCAGGCAACAGCACGTAGCACGATTTGAAAACAAACTTGAAACTTGAAATGAAATGAACTTGGAATCTAATTTGGAGCACACAGTAATAAAGCCGCTTGCAGTCTCTAACGCAAATAATACAACATTAAACAATGAAACACGAAAGAAAAACCGCGTTCGAAAATAGAGAGCTATGTAGACTTACCCCTTCGGATTCGGAGTAGATAGCAGAGTGGCAAACAAACACAACCCCGACCGTTACATCAGGTGCTAACAAAATGTAGCCCACCCGCGACCTCCCGTCGCAAAACACCGCACATGAGTGAGTCAGCCCACCGAAAACCACGACGGTCCACACCGAAAAAAACTCAGTCAACGATCTCGAAAAAATGCTTAGGATGGCCAGACCAGAGGAACATCAGAAAAATACAACATTTTATAGAAAATACTAGGATGCAATTCACGTGCAAGCTAACCCCAGTGGAAAAACATGCCTCTGGAAACGCAATACTTCATGCAGGAGTTTCTTGCACACAGACTTCATGCTCAGATTGTGGGGCCGTTGCCCCGGACTTCAAGGAAACCAGTACATCTTGACAGTGATGTGTCTGGCTACCAGTACATCTTGACAGTGATGTGTCTGGCTACCAGTACATCTTGACAGTGATGTGTCTGGCTACCAGTACATCTTGACAGTGATGTGTCTGGCTACCACTACATCTTGACAGTGATGTGTCTGGCTACCAGTACATCTTGACAGTGATGTGTCTGGCTACCAGTACATCTTGACAGTGGTGTGTCTGGCTACCAGTACATCTTGACAGTGATGTGTCTGGCTACCAGGTTTCCAGAGGTCATTCCCCTGAGGAAAGTGACTGCCCCCATTGTTGCGCGAGCCTTGGTTAAATACTTTGCCATGGTAGGGCTCCCCGTCGAAATTCAGTCGGATAGAGGAACCAATTTTACCTCTAAACTGTTTGGTAGCAGGGCTGTTGGGGATTATGCTGGTGTTCTCTTCTGCCTACCATCCGCAGAGTCAAGGAGCGATTGAGAGATTTCACCAGAGTCTGAAGTCCATGTTGAGATGTTTTGTGTCTGAGCATGAGGAAGATCGGGATGCCGGCCTTCCGTTCGTGCTTTTTGCGGCCAGAGACGCGAGGCAGGAGGCCTTAGGTTTCTCTCCCTTTGAGTCGGTGTATGGATATGCACAAAGGCCCTCATTGTTGATTAGAGCTGGTTGCCTGGGAGAGAGGAAGCCTGAGAGAATGCTAGAGTATGTGTATGGAGATGCACAAAGGGCCCTCACTGTTGATTAGAGCTGGTTGCCTGGGAGAGAGGAAGCCTGAGAGAATGCTAGAGTATGTGTATGGAGATGCACAAAGGGCCCTCACTGTTGATTAGAGCTGGTTGCCTGGGAGAGAGGAAGCCTGAGAGAATGCTAGAGTATGTGTATGGAGATGCACAAAGGGCCCTCACTGTTGATTAGAGCTGGTTGGCTGGGAGAGAGGAAGCCTGAGAGTATGCTAGAGTATGTGTATGGAGATGCACAAAGGGCCCTCACTGTTGATTAGAGCTGGCTGCCTGGGAGAGAGGAAGCCTGAGAGAATGCTAGAGTATGTGTATGGACATGCACAAAGGGCCCTCACTGTTGATTAGAGCTGGGTTGGCTAGGATAGAGGAAGCCTGAGAGTATGCTAGAGTATGTGTATGGAGATGCACAAAGGGCCCTCACAGTTGATTAGAGCTGGTTGGCTGGGAGAGAGGAAGCCTAAAAGTATGCTAGATTATGTAGCGCGAGTTGAAGAAAGGATGTACCGGGCTACCGAGCTTGCAAAGGAGCATTTGGCAAAATCCCACCAGGAGGCTAAGTTTTGCATGATAGCCAGGCTAAGAACAGGGAATTTAAACCTGGTGATAAGGTGTTGTTATACTTACCTACGGATAAGTCTGTTATGCAAACCCGATATTTTGGACCACATGAGTTACTACGCCAGATTATTCCGGTAGGTTATCTTATCTCGACCTCTGATAGATACAAGAAAACTAGATATTGCCATGTTAACTTGTTAAAGGCCTACCACCAGCGGCCGACATCCCTGCCGGTGGCGTCAGTGCACTGTGAACCTAGTGAGGTGATGATGAGGGGAAACCCTATGGAGCCACACCTTACAAATTCAAAGATTCTGAGTAATCCTGATTTGAAGCTTCAGCATCTACCCCAGGGGCAACGACAACAGCTGGGCGAGCTCTTACCGGAGTTGTCCTGCCCGTTTCCGGAAAGTCCGTACGTGACGCGCCTGCTAGAATTGGGCGTTGATGTGGGATCGGCGTCCCCGGTCATACAGCATCCTTACCGTGTGAACCCTGAGAAGAGGAAGATTCTGGAGACCGAGATACAATACATGTTGGACAATGATATCGTGGAATCTTCCACTAGTGCGTGGGCGTCTCTATGTGTGCTAGTGTCACAGTGTGGACATTTGGAAGAAAAACGTTTTTGTCATTATTTCAGCTGCAGTAGCTTGCAAACTGAAAGGGGATGGCTTGGCTTGAGATGAGCTTCAGGCTTGGCGGTAGAAGCATAGAGCACTGTGAAAACTCTACTCGCTTGTTCTCCAAGAAGGTTTTTATTCAGAAGAAAGCAAGGTCAGGCTTCAGGCTCTGCACTGCACAAACCTAGGGAAGAGGGAGAGACGGAGAAGGCGTCTGGAGTGTAGGAAGGCAGGGAACAAAGTGTGAGTTCGTGTGTCTGAATGAGTACTGTTTCCAAGGGTGTCTCTGTGTCCAATAAGAAACAGAACGCCTTATGACATCAGCGAGGTCCTGGTAACGGCATTTGTGGTTTATTAGCTATAAGTCAAAAGCCGGCCTGACACATCCTTTCTATAAACAGGCAAGCTGTCGCACTAATCAGGATAAGGTCACTGAACAAATACATTATCATTACAGTGAGAGAACAGGCTACACTACCAGAGAAGTGTTTATTTTACAATCACTTCACAATACTAGTGCCTAAACCGGATGGAAAGTATAGGGTTTGTGCTGATCTTTGCAGGGTCAATATAGTGGTCAGGGCCAGTGCTTTCCCTTTGCCTCACGTTGATGACCTTATCGACCAGTACCTGACTAAGCTGGATGTATTGAAAGGGTACTAGCATATTCCCCTCAGTGAAAAGACTAAAGCTGGATGTATTGAAAGGGTACTAGCATATTCCCCTCAGTGAAAAGACTAAAGCTGGATGTATTGAAAGGGTACTAGCATATTCCCCTCAGTGAAAAGACTAAAGCTGGATGTATTGAAAGGGTACTAGCATATTCCCCTCAGTGAAAAGACTAAAGCTGGATGTATTGAAAGGGTACTAGCATATTCCCCTCAGTGAAAAGACTAAAGCTGGATGTATTGAAAGGGTACTAGCATATTCCCCTCAGTGAAAAGACTAAAGCTGGATGTATTGAAAGGGTACTAGCATATTCCCCTCAGTGAAAAGACTAAAGCTGGATGTATTGAAAGGGTACTACCATATTCCCCTCAGTGAAAAGACTAAAGCTGGATGTATTGAAAGGGTACTAGCATATTCCCCTCAGTGAAAAGACTAAAGCTGGATGTATTGAAAGGGTACTAGCATATTCCCCTCAGTGAAAAGACTAAAGCTGGATGTATTGAAAGGGTACTAGCATATTCCCCTCAGTGAAAAGACTAAAGCTGGATGTATTGAAAGGGTACTACCATATTCCCCTCAGTGAAAAGACTAAACGCTTTCTCGCCATATGCACTCCCACTGAACTTTATCCGTTAAAAAGACTTCCTTTTGGACTAAAGACTGATCCTGCTGTGTTTCAAAGACGTGTGAACTCGTTTCTTAAAGACATGTTCTGTTTTATGAAAAATTAGAGAATTTTATTACGACTCCTGTGGTGTTACTTTAAATCCACTTCAGCATGATGAGCCTTTGAATATTTTTGCATCGTCAGCACTTGCTGACTGCATTTTTAAAAGCGTTTCGCACGCTTGATTCAAGTTGTCCTGCGGCAGGATGTGCAAAACATTTTCTTTGTGCTTGAATGGACCCTATATAAAGGGTCGGTTTTTTCCTATCGAGGATGGATTGAGGATAAGAAATTAATACTAAGAGCTGGCAATGTTAAGCCCGCTGGGCGGTTTTAAAGATATTTATTTGTAAAAATTGTTTTGTTTTCTTTGAGTTCTCAGTTTTGTTTTCAGTTATTGACAGTTTTGTTTGAAAGACGTCTATGTGTAATGTAATAGTCAATTGTTTTATGTAAAATTCTGTTTGTGGCGTCTTTTGTCTTTAAATGTGATTAGTGACTGAGGAAGGAATTTTCCTTATTTAATTTTTATACTGTCTGGTTGGTGGTCGAGCCAACTACTACCTACACCAAGGGCGCCAGATGGGGGCTCGTCCAGGATTCCTTCCACGTATCAGTCACTCTTTGTTGTCTTGCGTGATTTTCTATTGCAACTTGATATCAATCAATGTACATTTTTTGTGCCCTGGTTGGTTCAACTCTAAAGATTCTTGAATATTTTGCCGTTTGATTTTTAAGTACTGTCAGTGAGGAGATCTGTGCTGTACAGATTTGCAGGCCGAGTTGGACTTCCAAATCAACAAACGAGGGAAAAGCCAGCTGTTTCATGCCAATCTGTTAAAATCGTATAATCAGCGTGACAGTTCTCAAAGAGATTATAGCACATTTCACAGCTGATATTGATATGGAGGTGAACGCCGATAAAATTGAAACTCACGCAATTCCATTGATGCCCCTTGTGGCAGAGGAAGGCTCCGAAGATGTTTCTGTCAATCCTGAACTCGCTCAACACCAGGTGCGCAGCATTTGCCGAGAGTTCTCGGATGTCTCGACTGACCTTCCTCACCGAACGAACCTAGTTGAATGTTATATTGATCTGAAGTGCATTGAGCCAGTCAGGGTCCGGCAGTATCCCTTACCTCAGTCGCGCCTGGTTTGTTATCAGAGAAGAATCGCAAATGATGTGATCAAACCTGCTGTGTCTATATTCAACTCGCAGATAGTCGTGGTGCAAAAGAAAGATGGAACGGCAAGATTTTGTGTGGATTTCAGGCGTATCAACAAGCATTTCATCTTTGATGCAGAGCCTTTGCCTAACATCGATCAACTTTTCATGCAGTTGAAAGGGGCCTAGTTTCTCAGCGGGTTTGACTTGTTCAAGGGTTGGTTGGTTGGTTGGTTGGTGTTTTACGGCCTATCAGCCTTTGTAGGCTATGTAAGGCCATTAAGCACCGAAATCTTTAGAACAGTTTGGAGTAAACGCTAATCAAGTCACGGTGTCTCTAGTTATTCGCCTCTTACGAATCCTCTAGGGAGACGCGGTGGGTCAATTCTTACCTCACACTCACAGGGGGATACTTATCCAAGGGCTACTGGAAGATTCCTGTGAAACTGATGAAGCCCAAGACTGCATTCTCAACCCCTGAGAGTCAGTTCCAGTGGAGGGTGATGCCCTTTGATCTGAAAACAGTCGGTGCTGTTTTTCCCGCATGATGCGCAAGCTCTTGCGTCCCTTGAATCATCACTGCATCAGCAACTTTCTTGATGACGTATTGATTGCAACCGATACCTGGGAAGAACACTTGCAGGTGTTGCGAGCCTTTCTGTCCCGTCTCAAGGAGTGTGGGTTGTCTGCCAGGCCTAGCAAGTGTCAGATAGCATTTTCAAAGACGGAATACTTGGGGCACAAGGTCGGGCAAGATGAACTGTGCACTGAAGAGAGCAATGTCAGCAAAATCAGGAAAGCACAACCTCCGATTAATAGGAAAGAACTTCAGTCCTTCCTCGGTTTGGTCGGATACTACAAACATTTCATCCCAAATTTTGCTGAGATTGCTGGACCACTACCGGCATGATCAAAAAGACGGCTCCCAACAGAATTGAGTAGGATCAACCGCAGAAGAAGCCTTCCAAAACTGAAGAGTGAACTGGGTCCCAGTCCCATTTTTAGACTTCCTGACCGCAACAAAGAGTTTGTCGTCAGAACAGATGCTTCAGACCGTGGTCTCGGAGCCGTACTACTCCAGGAAGAGAATGAACAGTTGAAACCAATCTTGTACGCAAGTCGAAAACTCCTGGACGCTGAAACTCTGTATTCCACTGTTGAAAAGCAGTGTCTTGCCATCGTCTGGGCCCTAGGAAAACTGTACGTGTACTTGCTTGGCCGCGAGTTTGTCCTTGAAATAGACCATCGGCCTTTGAAGTACCCAGAGAAAAAGATAAATTCCAACTGCCGATTCACGGGGGGCATTTGTCGCGGTTGGTGTAGGTAGTAGTTGGCTCAACCCCCAACCGGACAGTTAAAAAAGAGGGAAATTCCTTCCTCAGCCCTAATCACATTTAAAGACAAAATACGCCACAAATAGAATTTTACATAAAACAATTGACTATTACATTACAGAGACATCTTTCAAACAAAACTCTCAAAAACTGAAAACAAAACTGAGAACTCAAAGAAAAAACTATTTTTACAAATAAAAATCTTTAAAACCGCCCAGCGGGCTTAACATTGACAGCTCTTGGTATTTTGTGATCTGTATGTTTTCCAAAAAAATCACAAGCTTTTCAATGGTGCAAGAATCATGAAAATATCACTACCCTATACGATTTCACATGACTTTGAAGACAAACGCGTTTCAAGTTTGCAGATATTTCCCCCCTTTTTCCTTGGCAAACCCTTATTCTAGACTCATGAAATGTGCCACAGAGATAACGCAGTGTATGGGCAAGTATACTGCCAAGTTGTTAGCATTTAATCAATTTTTCAATTTAATATGGCATTTCAAATGCAGACCTGTCGCCTTCCGAGCAGTGCAAGAGGAATGTTTGGAGTGTCAGCAAGCAGAATATGGCAAAGATGAGCAGGATTCATGACATCTCCAAACCTTGACTCAAATAGAAAGTGTATAAATAGGCAAAATCAATACTTATTTCAAATACTACTTTCTTTCATCGTTATATTCTTTTTTTGTCTTTTTATGTTACCCAGTAAAAGCTTTTCACCGTCATTGACTTTCAGATGGTTTTTCGTGTGGATGTACATACCTCCCTTTTAATTTTCGTTTGGTGGTGGTTGTGGAGGGCTGTTGTTCTCTCTTTTGCGCTTCTGGGCCGCTCTGTTCTGTCCTCCACGTGGGTTTTTACTCCGTTTTTGCCCTGTCCTTTTTTCTGCCCTATTGGCAGGGGTTTTGTACTGTATTCTAACTTTATCGTTATCCTTTTAGTCTTGAGATGCTTTTGTTGCACGTGGTAGTTGAGGTTCCTGGCGTGAGTTTTTATTCAAGTTTTAACTTTTTGTTAACTGGGGCGAAGATTGCCATTTTATCGTGAAAAGTCGTGAGCGTCTGTCTAGATATAATTTTATGTGAGTGTTTGGACGATAAGGAACCAGAGACGAAACCTGAGATGACCCGGTCACATCTGTCTGCAGCTGCTAGCTTTTTACCTTTCTTCTCTTTTTTTTGCGAGACGCGGCGACCTGCTGTCTGGTGAGCGGAACTTTGTAATGCTCTATACAGGGGTCGAGCTTTTAGTGTTATATTACTAGAGGGTGTTATTTGATCGTTACCTATATGTATATATTAGTTTGCCTTTTTTATAATTCTAGTGAAGGTGAATACATTTTATAAAAAGTTTCCCTTTTGTTCGCGTGTTTCTTTTTACTCGACTCGAGATAGTGGCTGCCACCTTTTCTTTTAAATTTCCCCTAGACACGAGTTTTGTTTTTCATTTCCTCTTTTGACCAGAGGCAGCCACCCTTGGTGGTTTCTAGAATTCACATGTTTTTATATTTTGCTTTGTGGTACGGAGTGTTTCTGAGCCCTTTTTGACTCAGCTCTGTGTGAGGTAGGAACTTTTATTTTCACCCCGTAACAGGAACTATGGGTGATGTAGAAAGCTGTTGTAATTCAACGAGTCCATATGTTTGCCTTCAAGCATTTTCTATGTTTGACTAGAAGTACACCAAACAACGCAGTTTTGGGGGACTTGAGCAGAATTCCTTTATACGTAGTAACGTCTCTCAGAGCGGTACGTTACTGGTTGAAACTACGGACACTGGACAGTGATAGACTGCCCAGAAAAGCGTATGCTATGTCTCGAGACCTAGCTGACAAGAATGTGCCATACTGGACCCTCAGAATCAAACAATTGCTATGAAGTTATGAGTTTGGGGAGGCTTGGTACAATCAAGGAGTTGGATGTAGGAAACTCTTTCTATGTCACCTAGAACAGAGACTAAAAGATTGCTATAAACAGGCTTGGGCACCATCTGTAAATGAAAGCAGCCGACTGAGCAAGAATTTCCTATTCAAAACAAACCACGATATGGAATCTTATCTACAAAGTCTGCCTATGCCTGCTAGAGTACCTTATGCAAGATTTAGATTGGGCGTTAGTGAAATAAACTGTCATGCAAAGAGATACACCGTAAACGCTGATAACAATATATTATCTTGCCCATTTTGTGGGCAAATGAAGAACGAGGAGCATCTTTTGTTTGCATGTCATTAATATCATTATTTCATGCCACATTTTCTTAATTGCCCCCAAGAAATGTACAGAATGAAATTCCACAAGTCATGATGTACGCAGGCACCAAAAGTCATTCGCCTGCTTGGTTCATTTACAAAGCACTGAAACGGAGAAGAAATAAGTCTGACTGTGACACTAACGTTACACCCACTGTGTCCATGAATTAAACTCTGTTAGTTTGTCTCATATATGTATGACACACACACATACACACACATACACACACACATACACACACACATACACACACACATACACACACACACATACACACACATACACACACACACACACACACACACACACACACACACACACACACACACACACACACACACACACACACACACACACACACACACACACACACACACACACACACACACACATACACACACACACACACGCATACACACACACACACACGCATACACACACACACGCACACACACCCTGTAATGGGCCAAATGGCCTTTCACATATAAACTGTTCTGTTCTGTACTCTGTGTGTGTGTCCACCCGCCCGCTCGTCCGTCTGCCCGTCCGTCCGTCCACACGTCCGTCCGTCCGTCCGACTGTCTGTCTGTCTGTCTTCGATCTCGACTTCGATTGATTGACCTAATGAATTATTCACTTAGTTTGAAATAATTACGATAAAAAGTTGCGTCATCTAAAAATTAATTGTAAAAAATTCAAAGGAGGTTGACGCGAGTTGATGTGTGTGCTCCCTGACTACGATATTTCCAGAGTTCAGCAATTAATTTCACAAGCGCGTTGGGGAAATAGAAATAAATTAATATAAACGGAATTTAATGGAACTAAATAAATCAAGTTGATATGATATGAACTAATGAAACATTATTTCACAAGAGGAATGCCTGCATATCTTACATTTAGCTCTCGCAATCAAAACGAGGTCAGCTTTGAAACACCATGTCTCAAAATAATCCTGAAGCTTGAATCACGAGCGTGCTCGAAACAGATTACCGTTCAGTCACGGTTAGTCTTAACACTCAAT